>ONZH01025218.1:0-48172 GCA_900303285.1 Rhinella marina
ACGTGCTGGTGCAGGGCGGGGACGGCACTCCGGGAAAAGTAGTGGCGGCTGGGGACGGAATAGCGAGGTGCGGCAGCCGCCATCAGGTCGCGGAAGGCCTGCGTCTCCACAAGCCTAAACGGCAACATCTCCAGGGCCAGCAGTTTGGAGATGTGGCAGTTAAGGCTTGGGCTTGGGGGTGACTCGAGGCGTACTTCCGCCTGCGGTCGAACGCCTGCGAGATGGACAGTTGTTGGGACGAGGAGTGTGAGGTGCAGGCGAAGAGGCGGGGGAAGGGGAGGCTGAAGGAGAAGGCCCCAAAGTAGCCGAGGCAGAGGCAGATGTGGAGGTGTCCTGGCTGGAGGTCTGGACCGCAGTGGCAGCACACAACAAAGGGGAAGAGGCAGTGGCAGCAGGACCGGGCGCAGTTTGTATTGCGTTTGCTCTCTCCCACTCAGCCCAGTGCTTGACTTCCAAGTGACGCCGCATGCCTGAGGTGGTCAGATTGCTCTTCTCAGAGCCCCTACTCAGTTTTGAGTGGCAGAGTGTGCAAACCGCGCTCAGTTTGTCATCCGCACAAACATTAAAAAATCTCCACACCACAGAAGTACGAGGCCTCGATGGGGGAGCTTCGCGCGACTGCCTGCTGCCGGGAACAGCTTCGGCCGTGCTGGCTGTGGCCTCACTACTTTGTCTGGACTGTCCTCTGCCTCTGGACATCCCTCTGCCTGTGGACATCCCTCTGCCTGTGGACATCCCTCTGCCTGTGGACATCCCTCTGCCTCTTGCTGCCTTTTTCGGTGCTGCGCAGACCACCACCTCTCCACTGCTTTCCCCGCTGGACATCACCCCTGGCCAAGTGGGGTCGGTCATTTCGTCATCCACCACCTCCTCTTCCTCACTCTGCTCCTCCTCCTGCCCACTGGACATTCCAACAGCCTCCCTTGATGGCAACTGCGTCTCATCATCATCATCGCTCATGATAACAGATGCTGGTTCAGGGTCCACATCAGCAGGAGATGGCGAAAACTCAAGGGTTTGGGCATCACTACAAACAAATTCCTCTCCTAGCTCCTGGGATTCTTCCGGCACATCTGAAAAAGGACCCGAAAAGAGCTCCTGGGAGGGGTCAAGGGTGGGATGACTCTGTTGGCCAGGTGTGGAGGAAGGAGGGTCAGAGTGAGACTGTGTGGATGACTGGCTGGTGGACAACTGTGTGGAAGCGCTATCGGCTATCCATTGCACCACCTGTTCAACCTGCTCAGGCCTCAACAGCGGTGTAACCCGCCCCCTGCTTAACTGTCCCATAAAGGCAGGGATTCTGGATGAGCGGGATCCTGGCTGACCCTCACCAGCACGCATTGTATCCCCACTGGCTTCAACAAGGCCCCCAACAGCATTTCCGCGCCCCCGTCCTCGTCCTATTCCGCTAGCCCCCCGCCGCATTTTTTATTTTTTTTTTTTACAATATTTTGCCTTCACAGCCGTGAAATTAGTTTGCAAGAGAACGCACAGTACAGTTGCCAATTATAATGCCTATATATAGTATTTTTCAAGGTACACAGCCGTGTACTAAGTGATCAGACGGTGTGTATGAACACCAGGTATGAGAAATTACTTTGCAAGAGAACGCACAGTACAGTTGGCAATTGTAAGGCCTATATATTGTATATTTCAAGGTACACAGCCGTGTACTAAGTGATCAGACGGTGTGTATGAACACCAGGTATGAGAAATTACTTTGCAAGAGAACGCACAGTACAGTTGCCAATTGAAAGGCCTATATATTGTATTTTTCAAGGTACACAGCCGTGTACTAAGTGATCAGACGGTGTGTATGAACACCAGGTATGAGAAATTACTTTGCAAGAGAACGCACAGTACAGTTGCCAATTGAAAGGCCTATATATTGTATATTTAAAGGTACACAGCCGTGTACTAAGTGATCAGACGGTGTGTATGAACACCAGGTATGAGAAATTACTTTGCAAGAGTACGCACAGTACAGTTGGCAATTGTAAGGCCTATATATTGTATATTTCAAGGTACACAGCCGTGTACTAAGTGATCAGACGGTGTGTATGAACACCAGGTATGAGAAATTACTTTGCAAGAGAACGCACAGTACAGTTGCCAATTATAATGCCTATATATTGTATTTTTCAAGGTACACAGCCGTGTACTAAGTGATCAGACGGTGTGTATGAACACCAGGTATGAGAAATTACTTTGCAAGAGAACGCACAGTACAGTTGCCAATTATAATGCCTATATATTGTATTTTTCAAGGTACACAGCCGTGTACTAAGTGATCACACGGTGTGTATGAACACCAGGTATGAGAAATTACTTTGCAAGAGAACGCACAGTACAGTTGGCAATTGTAAGGCCTATATATTGTATATTTCAAGGTACACAGCCGTGTACTAAGTGATCAGACGGTGTGTATGAACACCAGGTATGAGAAATTACTTTGCAAGAGAACGCACAGTACAGTTGGCAATTGTAAGGCCTATATATTGTATATTTCAAGGTACACAGCCGTGTACTAAGTGATCAGACGGTGTGTATGAACACCAGGTATGAGAAATTACTTTGCAAGAGAACGCACAGTACAGTTGCCAATTGAAAGGCCTATATATTGTATATTTCAAGGTACACAGCCGTGTACTAAGTGATCAGACGGTGTGTATGAACACCAGGTATGAGAAATTACTTTGCAAGAGAACGCACAGTACAGTTGCCAATTATAATGCCTATATATTGTATTTTTCAAGGTACACAGCCGTGTACTAAGTGATCAGACGGTGTGTATGAACACCAGGTATGAGAAATTACTTTGCAAGAGAACGCACAGTACAGTTGGCAATTGTAAGGCCTATATATTGTATATTTCAAGGTACACAGCCGTGTACTAAGTGATCAGACGGTGTGTATGAACACCAGGTATGAGAAATTACTTTGCAAGAGAACGCACAGTACAGTTGCCAATTATAATGCCTATATATAGTATTTTTCAAGGTACACAGCCGTGTACTAAGTGATCAGACGGTGTGTATGAACACCAGGTATGAGAAATTACTTTGCAAGAGAACGCACAGTACAGTTGCCAATTATAAGGCCTATATATTTTATAGTTCAAGGTACACAGCAGTAGTGCCAAATATAGTTTGGTATGTAGCAGAGCACCTAATACACCACTAATGCCTCTCTCTGTCCCTACTCCAGCAGCTATCCCTGAATACAGCAGACGTTCTCTGCAGAGTGTATATTGTAGTAAAGCTATCACTGCACTCTAGTAGCCCTGATAAGGGCTTTTAATCACGCTCCTGCCTGTCCAACAGCTAAAACCTATCTCTCCCTTCTCCAGCCTCTGTCCCTGACTAAGTTCACGCAGCATATGCGTACGAGCAGGAAGAGCTGAGTTTTTAATATTCGAGGTCACATGGTTTTTCCAGCCAATGCATGTAGACGCCGTTTTCGCGCTGCCAGCGTGCTCTGCGGGCCTGTCATACCCCCCCTGCATGGTGATTGGTGGAAAAAGAGCGCCAGGGAAGGTGGGAGGGGAAACGAATTCTAAGTGCGCCATTGCCGTTATACTCGAAAGAAATCGAGCACGCCGAATATCGTAGTATTCGATCGAATACCAGCTCGATCGAACACTACTCGCTCATCTCTATTTATTATGTATAGAAAGACACTTACAAATGTATTGTCGCCATATTACCTCATTTGATATCTGAATTCATTTCACTATCACATTATACATGATTTCCATGATTATGACCACTCTGCAATCAATCAGCGGTGGCCATACTTGTACACTATAGTGGAAAAGGTGCCAGCCTATGTGCGCTCCCACAGTCCCCAGCCACCAGAAAAGTTGGCGATTTTCCCCATAGTGTGCAAGCACGACCACCGCTGCTGGATTGCAGGGTGGTCGTAACCATGGATGGAAGCTGTGTAGAATGTGATGGAAGAATTGATCCAGCCATCAAAGAAAGCAATATGAAGAATCACAATACATTAGTAAGTGTCTTGTAGTAACTTCCTCTACATGATAAATGCCATTTACTGAGGTGAGACAACCCCTAAGACAGGGCCTATTTTCATATTAGCATTTTAGAGTTTTTCACCACACTGTGACTGTGTAGTTCACTGACACAGGATTCCGTGTAGGCTGGTTGCTATGGCCAGGTGTAATTGCGGCGGCCTGTGTGTGTACTACTAGTGTATGCTTGCTCTCCTCCCTGTTGTCTCGGTTCTGGTAGTGTCACAGTGTGGTCACTGTGACACAGGTTGTCTGTGCTCTGGCGTATGGAGTGGTGTTACATAGTACTTCAGGTAACATCTACTACATTATCTGTAGTCAGAGAGTTATTACTGTGTTATCTGTGGTGTTACATAGGACTGCAGGTGACATCTACTACTTTATCTGTAGTCAGAGAGTTATTACTGTGTTATCTATGGTGTTACATAGGACTGCGGGTGACATCTACTGCATGATTTGTACTCACAGTTATCATTGTATTATCTGTGATGTTACATAGGACTGCAGATGACGTCTACTACATTATCTGTACCCAGAGAGTTATCACTGTGTTATCTGTGGTGTTACATAGGACTGCAGGTAACATCTACTACATTATCTGTACCCAGAGAGTTATCACTGTGTTATCTGTGGTGTTACATAGGACTGCAGGTAACATCTACTACATTATTTGTAAATGGGGCATGGTCACAGGTTGGGGGGGCGCATAACTTGGCTTCCCTCAGGTGCTGGCAACCCATGCTACGCCACTGGCTACATGCTCAGTTTGTCAAGAGATTGCTCCATGACCGAGTGGTGAGAATAGATTCTGATCTAGGTTTTCGTGCCTAGGTTTGTGATCCTTTTTTCCAAGCTACTATATATTTTCACTTTCTGCTTTCCTTGTTGCCAGATATAGACCTTCTTTCCAGATCTTCTATTCTGACCTCAGGCAGAGTTGGTACAACTGTTGCCATGGAGCTGTTGGAACTGGAGCTGTTGGTTCTCCAGTTCTCTTCTATTGTTGTTGTCTCCCTTTGGGGATTGTTTATTGTGTTTCTGTTGTTTGTCCTTTCCCTGTTGTTACCCTAAATGAAAGTGGTGAGAACTAGTGCTCCCACCGCCCTACTCACTACCAAGGGCTTATTTCAAGGTAAGTCAGGGACAAGGCACGTGATCAGCATACGGGTTAGCAGCCCATCTAGGGACGTCAGGGTAGCCAGGTGCCAGTGCCAGGTGAGCTAGGGGTCACCACTCATCCCTCTCCCTAGTGGAAGGGTACTCCTTTTCCCTCCCCTCTGCGCGACAGAAACCCCCAATCAGACTTCCAATCTTTATCAGCTCTCAGATCAGCCCCCCCAATTAGACCACAAATCTTTATTAGACCTCAGATCAGACCCCCAATCTGTATCAGACCCCAAACTTTATCAGACCGCAGATAAAAAACCCCAATCAGACACCCAATCTTTGTTAGACCTCAGATCAAATCTTCCAATCATACCGTCAATCTGTTTCAGACCTCAGATCAGACCCCCAATCCTCATCAGACCTCAGATCAGATATAAAATAAGTAAATGAACATACCTGTTCATTTGATGGCGCTATGATTCTTGTTCCATTCAAAGTCCTAGTTCCTGTGCTAGAGGCTGCAAGGAACAGCTTACTGGTGGGAATGTGGGATGTCTGGTCCCCAATGATCAGGTATTAATGACATCTCCTGATTATAGATCAACAGTAACAGGAGCTTGAAAACCCCTTCCTTTAAGGGCTCATGCACACGAACGTGTGCCGGCCGTGCCCGTGCTGCGGGCCGCATATGGCGGGTCCGCAATAAACGGGCACCGGCTGTGTGCAGCCCGCATCACGGATCGCGGACCCATTCACTTCAATGGGTCCGCGATCTGGGAGATGTGGAGCGGAGGCACGGATCGGAACACCACGGAAGCACTACGGTGTGCTTACGTGGTATTTCTGGCCGTGCCTCCGCACCGCAAAAAAGTAGCGCAAGCACTACTTTTTTGCGGTGCTGACCCTCAGATGCGGATCGCGGACCCCATTCAAGTGAATGGGTCCACGATCCGCATGCGGTGGCCTCACGGTCAGTGCCCGTGCATTGCGGACCGCAGTTTGCGGCCCGCAGCACGGGCACGGCCGGCACACGTTCGTGTGCATGAGGCCTAACTCTGACTTTATATACCATACAATTACTATGTAATATCATGGACTCCTGGTCCATTTCTAATGTTAAAGGGGTTGTCCGGGTTCACAGCTGAACCCGGACATACCCCTAATTTCACCCAGGCAGCCCGCCTGACTAGGGCATCAGAGCATCTCATGCTCCGATGCCCTCCCTTGCCCTGCGCAGGGCAAGGGTTTTTTGTTTACATTATACACACTGCCGGGTGGAGGCTTCCACCCGGCAGAGCCCGGTTTGTCACCGGAACCGGGCTAAATGCCTTTGCCCTGCGCTAATTAGCGCAGGGCAAAGGCGGGCATCGGAGCATGAGATGCTCCGGTGCCCTAGTCAGGCGGGCTGCGTGGGTGAAATTAGGGGTATGTCCGGGTTCAGCTGTGAACCTGGACAACCCCTTTAACAATGACACCTTTCCATTGAAAAGCTCCATAGGAAAGCAACACAATGTAATGATTATCAAAATTGTTACAAATTTTCTAAAAAAGTTTTTAGCAAATTCAAATTTTTTGTGATTCATCTCCATGAATGGCTTAAAATACCCTCTGCTATTTTACATTCCAGAATAAAGGGAAGGTGAGAAGATGAAGGAGGGTCACTCGACCCCAACCTGGTAGGATCGCCCATAATACCTCGCAGTTTCCCTCAGCCAATAGTGAGGGACTATAGCTGTGGTGTTAGTGGATGCATCATAGGCCCTAATTAATATCCCAGCAAGATTCTGCCATGCTTCTCTGGGCTTGTACTTTGGAGGGATAACACATTTGTTAGAGAAACTAGATCTTAAAATGCAGAATACAGCTAGTTAAAGGTCAGAGTGGTTCCTTCATAGGACAACAGGTAGCTAGAATTATAATTTCACAGAAAGGTTTTAAAGATAGCACTCAGTTGTCATATTGTGTAACGTATTCATGCTGCCTCAGGGAGGCTGTTTTTTCAGCTGTTCGACAGAGTATGCCGTTTTTAAAGTTATGTAGCTCAATTTATTATTAATGCAAATCAACATAATCTTCATTGCATACATTACAATAACAAGTCTTTCAAATTTACAGAAAATATGAAAAAAATCCAAATTTTATAAAAGAAAAACTCAATATTTATTACTCTTAGGGCTCTGTCACAGAAGCGAGTTTTCCATCCGGATGCGATGTCCGTAGTGAACATGTAGAATCCAGACAAAATCCTGACCCATTCATTTCTACACGAGCATACATAGTTTTTCACGCATAATCTCTGCGTTCAGGAAAAACTGCAGCATGTTCTATATTGTGCATTTTCACGCAGCCCTGGCGCCATACAAGTGAATAGGGCTTGTGTGAAAAATGGAATGCATCCAGATCCAATGTGTTTTTCGCTGATGATTGCTAGGATATGTAGACTGTTATTCTTCAGTTTGTTTTTTTTTCATGCACATGAAAAACTTATGCAATCTGGATACACTCCAGATGGAAAAAACGCAAACATTGAATGCAATCACAGAAACGAACTGATTGAACTTGCATGAAAACCAATAATTTTTTCCTGCACAGACTCAATTTTATATCACTCCTTTGCAGAAATACCCCATATGTGGTCATAGACTGCTCTATGGGCATGCCACAGGGCTCAGAAACAAAGGAGCCTTATAGCTGTTGAAATTCAGAAAAGCAAACCCATTTTCATCCTAAGGGTCAAAGTTGCTTCTGAAATTTAAAAGCTATAGAAACCTTTGTGCATGAACAACTGATTCTGTTGCACATTTGGCATCCATTTAACCCCTTCCCATGTGTACGGGGCTGCGGGAAGTGACTTCCCACCCAGCGCCGAAGCACTAAGGCGCGCTGATCAGGCAGGTGCAGGAGTAGACATATTAGGTATCGCCGCTCTGTATCAACCGGCCCTATAAAAATATCACATGATCCACCCCGCCAGGTGAACGCATTAAAAAAAAAAAACTGTGCCAAACAGCCATTTTTTTAGTCACAATCCCTCACAAAAAGTGTAATAGCAGGCAATAAAAAAAAAAAAAATCATATTTACCCCAAAATGATACCAATCAAACCGTTATCTCGTCCCGCAAAAAATGAGATCCTAACTAAGACAATAGCCCAAAAAAAAATATGGCTCTCAGAAAATGGCAACACAAAAAAAAGATTTTATTCTGTTCAAAAATGTTTTAACAACGTAAACATTAAAAGGATAAAATAGACATATTGGGTATTGCAACGTCCAAAACAACCTGCTCTATAAAAATATTACATGAGAATGCTGTAAAAAAGTGTAATTTTTCTTACCGTAAATTCTCTTTCCTTTAGTCCAAAGCAGCAGCACCAACGGGGATTTCTGATCCTCCTGAAATCACAGGACAGGAGATGTCAATTAATCAATTAATTAAATGCAGACCCTATAAGACCATCTAATCTAGGCCTTCCTATTGTGTAATTATAACAAACTTCCAGTCGTACGAAAAACACACTGAAGGCCTGTTTTAACAAACATTTATTGGGTGGGAAAGCATGTGCTGCTGCTTTGGACTAAAGGAAAGAGAATTTACGGTAAGAAAAATTGCACTTTCCTTGTCGTCCTACAGCAGCAGCACCAACAGGGATTTAGCAATTAATCCTACAGGGAGGGCTCTCCATTAAACCGCAGACTCTATTACCACTCTATTACCCGCTTGTCACATATCCAGTCTGTAGTGCTTCATAAACGTGTTGGACGAACTCCATGACGCTGTTTTACAGATCTGGTCTATGGGGACAGATCTCTTCTCTGCCCATGACGTGGCCATAGCACGAGTCGAATGAGCTCTTATTGGCCTGGGCACCTCCGAGCCTTTCTGCTCATAGCAGGTAGTAATAGCCTCACTTATCCATCCTCCCCTTTCTTTTTCCCAAATGTGATACAAACAGGTGGTCTGTTTTCCTAAATTCTCTTGTTCTTTGAACATAAATTTTCAATGCTCTGCCCACATCCAGAGAGTGAAGTCTGTACTCTTCCTCTGAAGACGGATCCGGGAAAAAGATTGGCAACTCAATCTGCTGGTTGAGATTAGCAAAAGAAGGAACCTTTGGTTGAAACGATGGTAGAGTCCTTAGCAACACTCTGTCTTGAAGAAAGATTGTGTAAGGCTCTGTACATGCCAGTGCCTGTAACTCACTCACCCACTTGGCAGAAGTGATTGCCACTAGAAAACAGACCTTGATGGACAAAAACCTCAAATCCGCCTCCTGAAGAGGTTCAAAGGGGGCATAGCATAGCTGGTCCAGGACCACACAAAGATCCCATTTCGGGATTGGATCGATGACCTGTGGTCTAATTCTTCTGACAGCCTTAACAAACCTCTGTATCAAAGGCTCCTGGGACAACCTTCTCCCTAATGCCGCCGATAAGGCAGATATATGGACCTTAATCGTGCTAGGTGTTAGCCCCTTATCAAAACCTTGCTGCAGGAAATTAAGGATATCCTGAGTTGTAGGAGATTCAGACACTACTGCACTCCTTCTGCACCAAAGATCGAACACCCTTTTGATTCTTCGGTACACCTTATTAGTGGTGCGTGCTCAGGGGCGTAGCTAAAGGCTCATGGGCCCTGGTGCAAGAGTTCAGCTTGGGCCCCCCCCCCCCCGCCTAATATAGCGCCCCATACCTCTTACATCCAGTATAATACAGCGCCCCATACCTCTTACATCCAGTATAATACAGCGCCCCATACCTCTTACATCCAGTATAATACAGCGCCCCATACCTCTTACATCCAGTATAATACAGCCCCATACCTCTTACATCCAGTGACGTCTCCTCTGATGTAGATCTTCTCTTTCCTCATCTTCTCCTTTCAGACCAGACGCCATTTTTCAGCCATTTCTTATCTCTGCAGTTTGACAGAAAAAAATCTTAGTTTACTACTTTTCCATCATCCCCCCATCTTCTGGACAAATCATCCTACCACCCCCAGTACTGTGCCACTAGTACCACACAGATAGTGCCCTTCAATAATTATTGGCACAGTGTCCTAAAATAACTGCGCCCAGCAAATAGTGTCCCGTAATAGTGTAAACATAACGTCCCCCAGAAATAACTGTGCTGATACTGTGCCAGGGTGCCCCCCACAGTAATAGTGCCCCCACAGTACTAATGTCCCCACTGTGCCCCAGAAGTAATAATGCTTCCAATGTGCCAGTAAGAAGTGCTCCCCACCCATAGATGCCCCCCAAATTATGTGCCAGTAAGAAATGCCCCAATAATGCGCCAGAAGTTCCCCCCATTGATTCCCCCCAAAATCATGTGCCAGTAAGAAATGCCCCCAGTGCCCCCATGTGCCAGTAAGAAAAGCCCCAGTGCCCCCATGTGCCAGAAAAATGCCCCTAGTGCTCCCATGCCATAAAGAAATGCCCCCAGTGCCAGTAAAAATGCCCCAGTGCCCCCTTGTGCCAGTAAAAATGCCCCCAGTGCCCCATGTGCCAGTAAAAGTGCCCCCATGTGCCAGTAAAATGCCCCCAGTGCCCCCATGTGCCGGTAAAAATGCCCCCATGTGCCAGTAAAAATGCCCCCATGTGCCAGTAAAAATGCCCCAGTGCCCCCATGTGCCAGTAAAAATGCCCCCAGTACCAGTAAAAATGCCCCCAGTGCCCCCATGTGCCAGTAAAATGCCCCAGTGCCCCCATGTGCCAGTAAAAATGCCCCCAGTACCAGTAAAAATGCCCCCAGTGCCCCCATGTGCCAGTAAAAATGCCCACAGTGCCCCATGTGCCAGTAAAAATGCCCACAGTGCCCCCATGTGCCAGTAAAATGCCCACAGTGCCCCCATGTGCCAGTAAAATGCCCACAGTGCCCCATGTGCCAGTAAAATGCCCACAGTGCCAGTAAAATGCCCCCAGTTCCCCTATGTGCCAGTAAAAATGCCCCCAGTGCCCCCCATGTGCCAGTAAAAATGCCCACAGTGCCCCCCATGTGCCAGTAAAATGCCCACAGTGCCCCCATGTGCCAGTAAAAATGCCCCCATGTGCCAGTAAAAATGCCCCCAAAATGCCCCCAGTGCCCCCAATTGAGCTCCGGACGGTGAATGCTACAATTAAAAAAATAAAAAATAAAAAATAAATTAACACTTATACTTACCTCCATGGTGCTGGCAGCGATGCGATGCAGGCCTCTTCCGGCCTGTGTCCCGCGCTGTAGGGCTCAGGCGGCGCGATGACGTCATCGCGCCGCCTGAGCCGGCCTCTGATAGGCTGCAGGCCCAGTGCCTGCAGCCTATCAGAGGAACGGGCAGGGGAGACGCCTCTCCCTCCCCTGCCCCAGTACAATACAGGCATCTGTATCGCTGTCCTGAGGACGGCGATACAGATGACTATTGAGATGAGCGCTTCCACAATGGAAGCGCTCATCTCCCTCTGCCCCTATCTGTGCGCAGGGCCACGCCGCACCTGGCTAATTGGCGGTGCGGCCCTGCAAGTGGCAAGGGGGGCCCTCGGGGCCCCCCTGGCTTAGGGGCCCGGTCGCAACTGCGACCGCTGCGACCCCTATAGCTACGCCACTGTGCGTGCTCTGGATTGTAGCAGGGTCTTTACCACCGGGTCAGACAAGCCCTGTGTAGTTAAAAGGGCGCAGTCAACATCCAGGCTGTCAGCTGCAGTTGGCGTAAATGTGGACAACATTTGTCGCCCTGAGTAACCGGCTGTGGGATCTGTGGGAGTCTCCAGAAGGTGTTCCTGCTCATCACGATGAGCGGGGAAAACCATGGCCTCTTGGAGACCTGGTCCCGTCTTATCTTCTGTAAGACCTTTGGGATCATAGGGATGGGCGGGAAGATGTAGGCCAGTGTGAAGTCCCAAGGGACTGAGAGGGCATCCAGCACCCAGGGGTTGTCCCCCTTGAATAGGGAGCAAAACAGTGGAACCTTTGCATTGTCCCGAGTGGCCATTAAGTCTATCTGGGGATGACCCCAACGTTTGGTGAGTTGCGCAAATACCTCGGGGTGTAAAGACCACTCCCACGGGAGGGGCAAGTCATGGCTTAGTCTGTCGGTGACCAAATTGTTCCTCCCCTTGATATGCACAGCCGACAGCTGTCGAATATTGGTCTCCGCCCATCTGAAGATCCGCTCCGCCTCTATGAGGAGGGATAAGGATCTGGTACCTCCCTGGCGATTGAGGTATGCAACGGTGGTCACGTTGTCCGATTTTATTCGTATGGCTTGATCCCGGACCATGGGGTGGAAATGTGTTAGCGCATTGTAGACCGCTCTCATCTCTCTCAGATTCAATGGCAAAAGTCTCTCCACTGGGGTCCAGGTTCCTTTTACCCTCTGCCCCTTCATGTGAGCACCCCAACCTGTAGCCGAAGCTTCGGTCATGATCTCGGTCCATACCGGGAGGGCAAATGTCTTGCCATTGTTTAAAGCCATCCACCACCTCAGGGAGTTCCTTGTCTCCTTTGAGACTATCGTCATGTGATCCAGAGAACTGCTGTCTCGATCCCACTTCTGCAATATCTCCCACTGTAGTGGCCTCGTGTGCCAATTCGCCCACGGAATGGCCTGGCTGGCCGCCGTCATGAGACCGAGTGTCTTCATCATCTGACGAAGGGAAACCGGCCTGGTCTGTCTCAACCGTAGTATATTCTGGAGCAGAAGATTCATTCTCTCCATTGGAAGAGAAACGGTCATTGCCTTGGTGTCCAGAATGAATCCTAGGAACTGTTTCTGCTGGGCTGGCCTGAAACTGGATTTCTCCGTATTGACAATCCAGCCTAGAGACTGAACCCTGTCTAGAATTAACTGGAGATGTAAGTTGAGAATCTCGACGCTCGATCCCTTTACCAGCCAGTCGTCCAAGTACGGGATTATTGTTATCCCTTTCTCTCTGAGGCCTGCGACTACCGCCGCTATCACCTTCGTAAATGTGAACGGAGCCGACAAAATGCCGAATGGGAATGCCGTAAATTGTAGGTGGTGAAGGTGTCCCCCTAAATAGACCACAATACGCAGGAACTTGCGGTGTTTCTTGTGAATGGGAATGTGCAGATACACATCCTTCAAGTCTATTGTAGCCAGGAAATCCCCTGGCTCCAATAGACTTAGAGCTAACCGAACTGTTTCCATACGAAACTTCTTCTTGTGTATGAATTTGTTTAAATACCTTAGGTCTATGATGGTCCTCCACCTCATCTGAGGCTTCAGGACTAGAAAAACCCTGGAGTATATTCCTTGAAAGGTGTCCCTTACCGGGACAGGTTCTAACACATACATCTGAATGAATTCCCTTATGGCCTGCTCTACAAGGCCTTGCTTCTGACCTGGTAACCTTTGAGTTCTGACATACCTGTTTGGGGGTCTGGCGTCCAACTCTATACGATAGCCATTTTTTATGGCATCTAGAACCCATAGATCTTTCACCACTTTCTCCCATTCTACATAAAAGTGGGTTAACCTCCCCCCTATAGGCATACCTCTGGCGTCAGAACTCCAGCTTGCGTTTGGAGGGCGGGGCTCTTCTTCCACGGCCTCTTCTGCGCAGAGTAGATATACCTCCTCTGGAACTGGATGTCTCTCCTCTGTCTGATCCTCTGCGATCTGTGGCTCTACCAGTTGGACGAAAGGAAGAAAACCACTTTTTCTTAGCTGCATAAGGAAGCGATTTGCCCTTTTTATCTGACAAGTTTTCCATGAGAGTGTCCAGTTCAGGACCAAAGAGTCTATTTGGGCGGTACTCCATAGCACACAGCATGTTTTTGGAGTGGGTATCCGCCCCCCAAGGCTTTATCCACAGAGATCTTCTGCCCGCAGTAGATAATGCCATGGACCGAGCTGTGAATCTCGCCTGCTGTACGGAGACATCACAGAGAAAATCGGAAGCCAGCACAATCTTCTTGAAAGATAAAAGTATGTCATCTCTGGGCACCCCTTTGTCTATATCCTCCTCCATCTGGAGAAGCCATGATCTTAGGTTCTTGGCGACCGTATAGGATGACAGCGCTGCCTTTGACTGACCTGAGGCAGAGAGATAGCGCCTGCGGAAGGCGCTATCTATCCTTCTATCCATTGGGTCTGTGAAGTTAGACCCGTCCTCACTTGGTACCAGTGTGCACCTGAAAAGACTTGAAATGGCGACATCTACCTTGGGGGGATCTCCCCATTGCCCTTCTTCATCTTGGTCAGTCATACACATGGTCTTGAACCTTTTATTAAATATCGGCCCTTTATCAGGCGTTTTCCATTCGCTCATCATGAGCCTTTTAACTAAGGGGTCAACCCTGAAGGCCCTAGACTTTTTAGGGATGCCGTCATCTCCGACCACTTCCGCCTGAACTACCGCTTCAGGCTCTAGGGACTTAAATAATCTCGACATCTTTTGTAACAGAAATAAATTCATTTCCTGATCGCTCTCCTCAGACTCTTTAGAGTTAACTTCATCTATCACTCTGTATTCCTCAAACATGACCGACTCCCTGGGAGAAGAATCCATCCTCTCAGAGGAAGCCGTGGGCCTTAATTCTGTCTGAGAAGCTGCAGTGTCATTATTCTTAGCGGCCGACTGCCTGAACTGCTTAAACGTATCATGTACAAAGTCCTTCATCCACAGTAACACATCCCTATTTGATAGCGACTGTCCCTCTACAGGAAAGTCATTAGCTCTGCAGGCTGAGCAGAAATAGAATTTGCTGCCATCTGGCAGGGGGGTGTTACATGACCTGCAGGACATGTGTTTTCGCTTTCCAGTGGACTTTCTCGCAGAGGAGTTCCTATCTTCAGAACCTTGGGACATTCTTCTAAAATAGAGCAGAGCAGTCAATAAGGATCATTCTGCTCAAGGATACAGACTAGGCAACAATAACCCAGCACCACACGTGATTTAGAAAGCATAGAGGAGGGATTCCACAGAAGAGTGTTTCAAGAACAAGGAGCTGAAGAGGGATGCAGAACCAGGACAAAACAGCATATACTCTCCCTCAATACTTTTTGCAAAAAAAAACCTCAGCATACAGAACAACTAATATAACATAAATATATATAAATAATAGGACCCTGCAGTGCAAGAAAACCCCACACAGCACCAAGTGGAGTAAGACAGGACCTAACACTGAAAGAACCGAACTAAGGCTACAGAGCAGAAGCAGATATAAAGGCAAAGTCCCTGAACAGAAGGGGGAGAATTCCCCCCCCCCTCAGCGTCCAGGATAGCACACCGTAATCCTACCTTAGCGGAGCACAGGCAAGCGCGGCATAGCGGCCTGGGTGATGGGCGCCGCCATCTTTTTATCCCTCTCCTCCCCCCAAGCAGGGCAGCGCATGCGCAGAAGCAGAATCGTACGCTGCACAAGCTGGGAGGAGGCGGAACCTCCAGAGGGACGCGCGCCGAGCTACTGTAAGTCTGACTAACTTTACCCCCCGTACATTACGGGAACAAAGCCGAAATGTAGGCAAAGAAGCGCAGCGGAGGGCTGCCGTACACCCTGCCCGGCTTTGCGCCGCAGTATTACAATATGTGCGCCGCTATGCCTCCACAGGAACCCTGAGAGACCTATAAGGCAGGCAGATCCGATCCCTATCATCAATCAGCTAGAGAAAATAAAGTAAGCAAAAATAACTATACTTCCCAACATCTCCACCTTCTCATAGGAGAAGGTCTTTCCAGGAAGGACAAAAAAAAAAAAACACAATAGAAAGGTCTAGATTAGATGGTCTTATAGGGTCTGCATTTGATTAATTGATTATTTGACATCTCCTGTCCTGTGATTTCAGGAGGATCAGAAATCCCCGTTGGTGCTGCTGCTGTAGGACAACAAGGAAACTTTTTTTTTAAACTGCCAAATCAGCCATTTTTTTCACCTTGCCTCACAAAAAATGTAATACCATGTGATCAAAAAGGTATATATACCCCAAAATGGTACCAATTAAACCGTCATCTCATCCCGCAAAAAATGGTTCCCTACCTAAGACAATCACCAGAAAAGTAAAAAAATATGGCTCTCAGAAAATGGCAACACAAAAACAAGATTTAATTTAATGTTAGACATATTGGGTGTCGCCGCGTCCGTAACAACTTTCTCTATAAAAATTATATTAAAATTATATTAAAATCACATTATATTTCCACTCAGGTGAACGCTGTAAAAAATGTTTTAAAAAAAACTATGCCATTTATTGGTCACCTACCCTCACAAAAAGTGTAATAGCAGGCGATCAAAAAGACGTATTTACCCCAGAATGGTACCAATCAAACCATCATCTCATCCCACAGAAATTGAGACCCTACCTAAGACAATCGCCCAAAAAATAAAAAAATATGGCTCTCAGAAAATGGTAGCACAAAAACAAGATTTAATTATGTTCAAAAATGCATATAATGTGTAAAACTTAACAAAAATAAAAATGTTAGACATATTGGGTATCGCCACATTCATAACAACCTGCTCTATAAAAAAAATCACATGATTTTCCCCTTCAGGTGAAGGCTGTAAAAAATTTTAAAAAAACTATGCCAAAACAGCCATTTTTGTCACCTTGCCTCACAAAAAGTGTAACACCAAGCAATCAAAAAGTCTTATGTACCCCAAAATGGTACCATTGAAACCATCACCTCATCCCAAGGAAAATAAGACCCCACCTAAGACAATAACTCAAAAAATAAAAACCAATGGCTCCCGCAAACCAATTCATCAAAATCTGTACTGCAAAATCCATAAGGAGCTCCTTCTGTTCTGAGTCCTGCCATGTGCCCCTACAGCAGTTTACCACCATATATGGGGTGTTGCCGTATTCAGGGGAAAATGGGTAACAAATTATGGAGTACTTTTTCTCCTGTTAGCCTTTGGGGCTAAAGCAACGTTTTATTAGAAGAAATGAAACTTTTCATTTTCACAGCCAAGTGTTTCCAAATTCCATAAAACTCTTAGGGGCTCAAAGTGCTCAGTACACCCCTTAATATATTCTTTGAAGGGTGTAGTTTTCAAAATCGGGTCACTTTTTGAGGGTTTTCCCTGGAGGGGTACGTCAGGGTCTCTTCAAATACAAAATGGTACCTAAAAACCATTCTATCAAAATCTGCCTCCAAAATCCATATGGCGCTCCTTTCCTTCTGACTACTGCCACATGCCCATAGAGCAGTTTACCACCACATATGGGGTATTTCTGTAAACTGCAGAATCAGAGTAATGTATATTGAGGTTTCGTTTGCTGTTAACCCTTGCTGTGTTGCAAGAAAAAATTACCATGAAAAATCTGCATAAAAAATTAAATTTTGAAATTTTTTGTATAAGTAAAAGTGTTCCAAAGTTATTACCACAAAGTCACATGTCAGATTTGCAAAAAATGGCCTGGGCAGGAAGGTGAAAACTGGCCCAGGGTTGAAATGGTTAAGCTATTTTGTCTGAAATCTGTTCTTGAGACAGAGAAAAATGTACTACATGCAGAACTTTTTCGCCATTTCAAAAGACGGATCTCAGATGGAAATGGCTCAAACGGATGTGTTACAGGATTCATTTTTTTACAGTTTCTTTTATGCACAGGATCTGATTTTTCAGAGGATCCTGTTTTTTTTTTTCTTCTGACGGATACTGGCCATGTCACGGGGGAGACAAGGGAAGGTGTGCCCTGTACTTGAAACCCCCCTTCTTTCCCTACCTACTTGCCTCAAACGGCCCTAGGCGGCCGCGGACAACCACGAAGACGTTCCCTATACTGGGTAAGTGCAGAGGGAGGGAAAGGGAACACAGGGAGAGACAAAACACAGACGGAACAAACACAATGATAGAGTAGTCAGCAAGCCGGGTCAAACACAGGAGATAGCGTAAATACCAGGGGTCAAGAGGAGAGAGGTCCAAGTCCAAGTCCAAAGTCAGAGTCCAAATAGCAAATCCAAAACACAAGGTCGCACAAGCACTGATCAAAAGTATAAACTAATCACAGGCATCTGAGTGAGGCAGTTGCCATCTTTAAATAGCCCACCCAGGATCATGTGATGTGGCCAGCATCACATGACCTGAGGCGGAGCAAGCTGTCCAAACAATATGCAAAGTAGCCATGTGGTGTGATCAGCACCACATGGCTAAACCCAAACAGAGAATTAACTCATGAAGTGCTGGCTGACAAGACCAGCACTTCAATTCCCTATTGCTCGTCTCTAGGGGGGCGGAGAGGTCCGGCAATGTCGTGCAGAGGGAGCACGACGCCGACCTCGCGTGACAGTACCCCCCCTTCACGAGGGGCCACCGGACCCTTACCAGCGGGAGCAGGCTTATCGGGATGCTGCAGATGGAACTTTGGATGAGCGAGTCTGCATGCATCCTGGTCAACGGTACCCAAGACCTGTCCTCAGGACCGAACCCCTTCCAATGTACGAGGTACTGGAAGGAATTCCGGACCCTTCTCACATCCACAATTCTGGCAATCTCATGCTCCATTTGTCCTGCTACCTCAACCGGAGGAGGAGACTGTTCCTCAGGACCAACGGGAGCAACATAACGTTTGAGCAAAGACACATGAAAAACATTATGAACACGAAGGGAGTCGGGTAAACATAACCTAAAAGAAACCGGATTGATCACCTTGGTGATCCTGTAAGGACCAATGAAGCGAGGTGCAAACTTGTAGGATGGTACCCTCATGTTGAGATTTTTAGTCGATAACCATACCTTATCCCCAACCTTAAAATTCACACCCTTAGAACGTTTTCTATCAGCCTTAGCTTTTTGAACTCCTTGGGCCTTTTCCAGGTTCGACTGAACCTGTGCCCAAACTGTGCACAGTTCTTGAGAAAAATCATTGACCTCTGGGACAACCAACGCAGATGGGGAACAGGAGCCAAAGCGTGGATGAAAACCCATATTGCAGAAAAACGGCGACATCCCAGAGGATGAATTAACACGATTATTAATTGCAAATTCAGCCAGAGACAGGAATCTGGCCCACACATGTTGGTTATCAGAAACATAACATCTGAGATATTGCTCAAACGGATTGGTTAAGACGTTCAGTCTGACCATTGGTCTCCGGATGAAAGGCTGATGAAAAGGACAAAGAGATACCAATCTTATTACAGAACGCCCTCCAGAACCTAGACACAAACTGTACTCCCCTATCAGAAACGATATTCTCAGGAACACCATGCAGTTTGACAATATTATCCATGAACACGGACGCCAAGACCTTTGCAGAGGGTAATTTACACAAAGGAATAAAATGACACATTTTGCTGAATCTGTCAACCACCACAAATATCACGGTTTTACCCTCAGAGCACGGCAAGTCCGTGATAAAGTCCATGGACAGATGTGACCAAGGTCTACTAGGTATGGGTAAAGGATGTAACTCACCCATAGGTCGTGTCTTGGTATTCTTGGACCTGGCACAAGTGTTACACGCAGTTACAAAAGCCTGAACATCTCTGGAGATTGACGGCCACCAATACTGCCTAGAGACCAACTCCTTGGTGGCATTGATGCCAGGATGTCCACACAAAACAGAATTATGGCACTCACCCAGCAGTTGCAATCGCAAATGAGCCGGCACAAACAATTTGTCATTGGGGGTACCAATGGGAGCAAGATGTTGTCCTGCCGAGATTTCAGAAGCGAGGTCAGATGAGGTAGCGGCCACGATGATATCAGCTGGCAGGATGGGCTCAGGAGGGACGTCAGGAGGCTGATACGCCTTGAAACTTCGGGATAAGGCATCGGCCTTAACGTTCTTGCTCCCGGGTCTGAAGGTAACACAAAAATCAAAACGAGTAAAGAATAAAGCCCACCTCGCCTGTCTAGGATTCAATCGCTTAGCCGATTCTAAAAACATTAAATTCTTATGATCCGTGAGGACCGTAATGCGGTGAACTGCCCCTTCTAAAAAATGACGCCATTCCTCAAATGCCCACTTGATTGCAAGTAACTCCCTATTACCAATGTCATAATTCCTCTCGGCAGGAGAGAACTTGCGGGAGAAGAAGGCGCATGGCATAAGATTAGTTAAGGTGGAAGACCCCTGGGACAGTACAGCCCCCACACCATCCTCAGACGCATCCACCTCAACTACAAAAGGCTTACTTTGATCAGGCTGGACCAACACAGGAGCATTCATAAAACACTGCTTTAACCTTTCAAAGGCCTCAATAGCTGCAGGGGGCCAATTGACCAGATCAGCCCCCTTGCGAGTCAAATCCGTAATGGGTTTGGCTACCACAGAAAAATTTTTGACAAATTTACGATAAAAATTAGCAAACCCCAGAAATCGCTGGAGCGCCTTCAAAGAGGAAGGTCGCACCCAATCCACAATGGCCTGTACTTTAACTGGGTCCATTTTGAAAGAAAAAGGGGTGAGAATGTATCCCAAAAAGGCCACTTCCTGAACACCAAAGGTACACTTCTCCCCTTTAACGAACAACTTGTTTTCACGCAACACCTCCAGCACTTGCCTGGTGTGAGATACGTGACTTTCCCAGTCTGCAGAAAAAATCAGGATGTCATCAATATAGACAATTACAAATTTCCCAATAAATGGTCTAAAAATGTCATTGACAAAGTTTTGGAAAATTGCCGGAGCGTTACTTAACCCAAAAGGCATTACCAAGTACTCATAATGACCTTCCGGGGTATTAAAGGCAGTTTTCCATTCGTCCCCTCACGAATCCTGATCAGGTTGTACGCCCCCTTCAAATCCAGCTTGGTGAACCAACAGGCCCCCTGGACCTGATTCAGCAAGTCAGGAATAAGGGGCAACGGGTATCTGTTTTTAACAGTGATTTTATTGAGCTCCCTGTAATCGATACAGGGCCTCAATCCTCCATCCTTTTTACCAACAAAGAAAAAACCTGCCCCCATGGGAGAAACTGAAGGCCGGATGTGACCCTTGGCCAGACTCTCCTTGAGATAATCCCTCATGGACTGACGTTCAGGAGTAGAGAGATTATAAATGCGACCTTTGGGATATTTGGATCCCTCAATAAAGGTCGATGGCGCAATCATATTGCCGGTGAGGAGGGAGGAACTCAGTCTCAGACATGGAAAAAAACGTTCCGAAAAAATCGCCGATATACTTGGGCAAGGAAAGAGACTCAGTGGTACCTCCAAACAGCAATACTGATTTACAACATTTGTCACAATTCATTCCCCATTTTTCCAATTCACCTACCGACCAGTTGATCACAGGGTTGTGGTCCTGTAACCATGGCAGACCTAAAACAAGGTCGGCAGGTAAATCCTTTAATACAAGGAAGGAACAAGTCTCGGTATGGGTAATTCCTACAGTTAATACAACCTCAGGAGTACAAAACTCCACTCTCCCATTATTCAATGGAGTGGAATCCAGTGCGATAATTTCAATCACCTTCCTTAAAGGAACTAGCGGAATCCCCACAGATTGTATAAAATCAAAATCAATAAAATTAATGGCAGAACCAGAATCAACAAAAGCCTTACCGGACCCCCTGAGTTGGTTGTACGCAATGGAGATAGGTAATAATACTTTCCTCCTTACCACCGCTGGGGTTACCTTACTTCCGGCAGAAAGCTCTCTAGAGGGCACAAGTTTCGGGCATTGCTGGAGCCAGTGGTTCGTCTCACCGCAGTAGAAACAGGTTCCATTCAAGCGTCTCTGATCTCTCAAAGTTCCTCCCCACTGTATGGACTCCTCCGGGACCCTGGTAGAAGGTGGACTCAGAAGAGGGGATTCAGGCAGGACGACACCCTGAGGAATATCTGAACGTTCCCTCCGTCTCTCCCTCACTCGACGATCCAGTTTAATGGCTAGTGTCATGGCCGCCTCTAGGGTGTCAGGAGTAGGGTAACTGACAAGTAAGTCCTTAAGATGGTCAGACAGCCCCACCCTAAACTGGCTTCTCAAAGCAGGGTCATTCCATCCAGAGGAAACACACCACTTTCTAAACTCAGCACAGTAATCCTCTACTGGACGGTTACCCTGCCGAATGTCTCTGAGCTGAGTCTCAGCTACAGAAGTCAAGTCAGGCTCCTCATATAATAGGCCTAAGGCCTGAAAAAATGCTTCCACAGACTGCAAGCTTGGGGAGTCAGGCGGTAAAGAAAAGGCCCATTCCTGCGGATCACCTTGCAGCAAGGAAATAATTATTCCTACCCGCTGCTGCTCGGCACCCGAGGAGTGAGGACGTAAGCGAAAATACAATTTTACGCTCTCCTTAAAGGAACGGAAAGTTTTCCGGTTCCCCAAAAACCGATCCGGCAATTTAACATGAGGTTCCACAATGGGGTTAGATGTGGAGGGAGCCGCTACTAGTGCAGGTTGTAGCTGCTCCTGATGTAGGAGCCTCTCGGCCAGGTCCTGGATCATCTGCGCCATACCCTGAACCTGGTCCGTGAGCACCCGCAATTGCTCCATATGATACGGCCTGTGATTCTGTCACGGGGGAGACAAGGGAAGGTGTGCCCTGTACTTGAAACCCCCCTTCTTTCCCTACCTACTTGCCTCAAACGGCCCTAGGCGGCCGCGGACAACCACGAAGACGTTCCCTATACTGGGTAAGTGCAGAGGGAGGGAAAGGGAACACAGGGAGAGACAAAACACAGACGGAACAAACACAATGATAGAGTAGTCAGCAAGCCGGGTCAAACACAGGAGATAGCGTAAATACCAGGGGTCAAGAGGAGAGAGGTCCAAGTCCAAGTCCAAAGTCAGAGTCCAAATAGCAAATCCAAAACACAAGGTCGCACAAGCACTGATCAAAAGTATAAACTAATCACAGGCATCTGAGTGAGGCAGTTGCCATCTTTAAATAGCCCACCCAGGATCATGTGATGTGGCCAGCATCACATGACCTGAGGCGGAGCAAGCTGTCCAAACAATATGCAAAGTAGCCATGTGGTGTGATCAGCACCACATGGCTAAACCCAAACAGAGAATTAACTCATGAAGTGCTGGCTGACAAGACCAGCACTTCAATTCCCTATTGCTCGTCTCTAGGGGGGCGGAGAGGTCCGGCAATGTCGTGCAGAGGGAGCACGACGCCGACCTCGCGTGACAGGCCAAGTGCATACTGTTTGTGGTTGCGGACTCACAACATATGTTTCACATTGCCAAAAAATAGAACATGCTCAATTTTTTTGCAATGCAAAATCACAGATGTAAATCCCATGGAAGCACTTCATAGTGCTTTCGTGGACCTCCAATCCATGCCTCTGCTCCGCACCACTCCGTATCTTGCAGATTGTGGACCCATTCAAGTCAATGGGTCCACATCAGTGATACAGCCAGTGCCCGTACATTGTGGACCCGCTGTTTGCGGTCTGCAATATGGGCAAGGGGCACACAAGCTCATATGCATGAGCCCTTAGGCACACAAAGATGTGGACTGGTAAATGTTAAATATACAGTACAAGCTCAAGCACCATTGTATGAGGTGCCTGCAGTGATTTCCAGTTTAGCTTTGATGCCTTTTGCCTTGAAAATCTGGATTCCATCCAGTGCTTTATGGCCTCTGCAGAGCCCAATTATATACGTACATGCAGCCCCTTAAAATGCCCACTTTCCCCATCTGCTGCATAAAGTTAAAGTGATTTCCACTGTGAGGCTATAGAAGACATCTTAGTGTTGGCTGCTTATTAAATTGTGCCCTCAAGAGGAATACAAAAACTATAATGCAAAGAAAACTGCTGTGAAGAAACATTGTAAATCCCTTTAGAGGTTGGATAGAATTATAGCTCTATTGAACAGATTATTTTGAATCTTATGTTTGTCAAGATACCTTACTTATTTAATATTTTGATAAATCTCTGCATTCAAATATAGACCTGATAGGATAACGACTTTCATAACTAGCAGTTTCATTTAATATATTTGTTGTGCGTTGGCAAAAAACAGGCGTCTTTAAACTCACACATTCTACTGATTTGTGGCACAGAAAGGACTCATATTTGCCTGGTATATTAATTTCTAATCCTCTAGCTTGTAAAATCATAGGGGTTATTCCTCCATGAAGCATGGCTTCAATAGATCATCTGTACACATAATACTAAGATACACTGATTGCTACATGTCGGGAGCTACTCTATGTGGTGACGTTTTACGAATGGTCCTGAATGTGCGGTCCTTAGGACTCATTCAGATAACCATAGTTGTGAGTTCGCATTTGTTCCATAATTTTGCAGAACGGATACGGATCCCCTTAATTTCAATGGGGTCGCAAAAGATGCAGACGGCACCCTGTTGCAAGGCCCCTCAAAAATATAGAGCATGTTCTATTCTTGTCGGCAACTGTTGAGCATTTTATGGCTTTTTTAATTGTGTTTTTTCTAAATGGCTTGTGTGTTTTCGGGTTTTTTGCTATAGTGAACAAAAAAAAAAAAAAAAACACCGGGGGCAGAAACACCAATGCTTTTTTTTTTTTTTTTTTTTAAAGAAGACAGACAAAAATGCCATCTAGTAAGAAAATACCAGAAGCAAAAAAAAGATCCTTGTGTTTCCTGCGTTTCAGATTTTTCCATAAACCTTCACCTAACATCTCAAGCTAGCATTTTTACCGCACAAAATACTGCAAAGAGCACCACTAAAAATGCAAAAGTGCAGAAAAACAGCACAAAAAAGTGTGAAAGCAGCCTATGGCTACTTTGACATGCACTAATTTAGGGCTCATGCACACCAGCGTAATGGCTCAGTGGCCATGCTGTGGACCGCAAATAGCAGTCCACAATGCAAAGGCACCAGCCGTGTGAACTATGTTTGCAGATGCGGACCCATTGACTTGAATAGGTCCACGATCTACAAGTTAAAGGGGTTGTCTCATTTCAGCAAAAACAATAGCATGTATTATGTAGAGAAAGTTAATAAAAAACACTTACTAATATATTTTTAATATCCATCTTGCTTCCTTTGCTGACTGGATTCATTTTTCTATCACAATATAAACTGCTCGTTTCCATAATTACGATTACCATGCAATCCAGCAGTAGGGGTCGTGTTTGTACACAGTAGGAAAAAGTATTAACCTATTTGGTGACCGGGACCGTGGGAGTGTACCTAGGCTAGTGCCCTTTCCTATAGTGTGCAAGCACAGCCACTGCTGCTGGATTGCAGGGTTGTCATAACCATGGAAACAAGCAGTGTATATTGTGATGAAAAAATGAATCCAGCCAGTAAAGGAAGCAATATGGATAATAACATGTTCTATCTTTTTGTGGCACAGACCCAAAAGCCCACGGAAGTGCTTTGTATTGCTTCACAACCTATCAGCAAATGGCTGAAATATTCAACAAAATGGTGTGCGGCCAAACCAAATCATATAATACTCCTATAAATATGACCACTAGTCCATGTCATTAAAACATACTGTATTTTATTAGTTGCAGTAAAATACAATGTATTACATAAAAAGTATTCACATTATCATAGCAGACATCACAGAGAAATGAGGATACAGTGGTATGCATAGTATAGCAATCACAAAGAGCCATATGAGGTACCAGATAGAAAATATACCATCATGTGAACAAAGCCCCTAGCAACGCTTATAAAATAAAGTGCATGATGCAACATAATTGGCCATATAGGATAGCACATTGAAGAGAAGTACCAAGTTCAAATACAAACACCCCAAAACAGCTCATATATCACAAATATAATAGTTAATACAGACCAAGTGGCTGCCGACCAGTGTACGTTTACCCAACCCGCGTTTCGCCGATGGCTTCCTCAGGGGATACCATGCTGTACCAAATCATGCCTTTTTATACCTTACAGATGAATCCCAGCTGCTACTTGCTAGATCACACCCAATGGGGTATTGCATGCGTTCCAACCTGGAACGCATTATACCATATCCTGTTTGAGCCTAGAACTGGCCAGGTTCAATACAGTGAATATAAAAAAGAAATAGAATCCAAAATAAAACCAAAATAACTCGTTGTTTTTTATTTATTTATTTAGTTTTTGGTATGTGTAATTAATGTATAATAAACACAATTTGCTTTTATTCACCTGCACCATTGGTTTTGCACTTTGGGCACTTCACTTGCACTGCATGTCATTCTTATCACGTTTGTTTTCCCTTTCACACTTATGAATTGATCTGGTCTTTTATATATTTATATTATATTATATTTATATTACTATATGCGTTTTTATATTATATTCACTGTGTCATATTGGTTAACATATTATTATATTCACTGTGTCATATTGGTTAACATATTTATGTTATGCATTTTCACTTATGATCAGCATATCACATTCATATATATTTGCATTCATATATTTTTTTTCTTTTATTATTATTATTATTTGTATTATTATTTTTAAATTATTTATTAGTGAGGTGATTTTGTTGTTTTTTTGTTTTTATCTGACATAGGTCATATAGTTGTTATATTAATTTGGGATTTTATATATGTGTGGCTTTGCTCTCTCTGTTTATTGGCAAACTGATAGGTTCGTATGGAGTATATAGTAATAATGTATGATGTGCGTTCCAGGTTGGAACGCATCACGTGATCCCTACTGGAGATCTTCCCGCGCAAGTCAGGCACTTGAATACAATATATGTGGCGATAGCCATGGGTTCCAGGTTGGAACGCATTGGTCCAGAACATGTGACCCTTTCCGGATCTCTTCTCGCAAGATACGCGGCAACGTTATATCTTCTAGTCAGGACACAATGAGGTGCGATCTCCGCCGCATATAGCGAGTTATTTTGGATTCTATTTCTTTTTGTTATTCACTTTATTGAACCTGGCCAGTTCTAGGCTCTAACAGAATATGATATCATGCGTTCCAGTTTGGAACGCATGCGATACCCCATTGGTGCAGATTGATTGAGGGGGTGTGATCTAGCAAGTAGCAGCTGGGATTCATCTGTAAGGTATAAAAAGGCATGATTTGGTGCAGCATGGTATCCCCTGAGGAAGCCATCGGCGAAACGTGGGTCGGGTGAACGTACACTGGTCAGCAGCCACTTGGTCTGTATTCACAATTATATTTGTGATATTTGAGCTGTCTTGGGGTGTTTGTATTTGAACTTGGTACTTCTCTTCAATGTGCTGTCCTATATGGTCAATTAAGTTGCATTATGCACTTTATTTTATAAGCTTTGCCAGGGGCTTTGTTCACATGATGGTATATCTGTATACCATATATATATATATATATATATATATATATATATATATATATATATATCTGATACCTCATATGGCTCTTTGGGATTGCAATACTATGCATACCACTGTATCCTCATTTCTCTGTGATGTCTGCTATGATAATGCAAATACTTTTTATGTAATACATTGTATTTTACTGCAACTAATAAAATACTGTATGTTTTAATGACATGGGCTAGTGGTCATATTTATAGGAGTATTATTTGTATTTCTTCAGTAGGCATCCAATCTGTGCCTCTGCTATGCAAAAGATAGTCCTATCTTCAGTCGGTTCTTGCCGATTGCAGACCCATTCAAGTCAATGGGTCTGCATTCACACCATGGAATGCACACGACCAGTGCCTGTATGCGGGCACTGAGACATTACATTTGTGTGTATGAGCTCTTAGTCAGCATTTTTCATCAGTATTTGTAAACCAAGATGATGACTGGAACATAAAAAGAGAAAGTATGGCCCTTTTCACACAATCGAGTCCCACGCATCGGACTTACATCATGTGCCAGGGAGAGCACCCATCCTGACCTCCCAGCACTGATGGATCACATAGGATTATATTGATTTATGATGCTATGTAACCCTTAGAGTTCTAGAATGTATTAGTTAACACTGACATAATGCTCTCAGTCTTATACAATACATTTTAGAACTCTAAGGGCTGCATACATCATATTTCAATATAAATGTTATTTGACCTGTCAGTGCTGGGAGGTCAGGATGGGAGCTGCTGCATACTTAGGGCAATTTTGGGGAATAGATGTGGCCCCATTCACTACTATGGCCAGCACGTGATTTTGCCGAGCTGTGGCTCCACAAGAAATTAGAGAACATGTCCTATTCTTGTCCACAACAGCAAAATGCGTAACACATGCCTGGCGGCATCCGTGGTATTGCGGATCTGCATTTTTGCTGATCCGCAATACTACGGTCATGTGAATGGGAATTTACGCTATAAGTCAGATGCGTAGAACTTGCTTGTCTGAAAGGGGCCTATATGAGTGCCTTCACACACTGCAGATTTTGTTGCAGCCATTCCTGTGACTGAAAATCAGTTCCATTCATTTGAAAGGGATAGGAAAAAATGTGGGGGCACATTTATTAAGACCTGCTTCGCTCATCACAATCAAAGCACCAGAATTAACTCCTGACCAACATCCATCTTACATGTACAGCAGATGTTGGGTATTTATTTCACATAATCTTTATTTAGAAATTAACAGTGTAGGTAGACATAACATAACATCATGAGATATCACCATAAAAGTGTAACAACTCCAATGTGGAAGCATGTAATTCTTGATCTGAGTTGAGAAGTGTCCATCAATGCAGGAGTTGAAGTCTAGTGTTATAGACCCAAACATCAGGATAACACAAAAGAGGATAATAGAAGAAAAGGGGACAAAAAACAGAAATAATCAATCAGATATAACTAGCGCCAAAGAATCGGTTAAGTAGCCACCAGCTCTCCACAACAGGAGAGTCAATAGAAGCTACTCTTAGTACTGCTAATATCCAGCAATAGATTCATTGCATTGCATTTTGGGAATACTGTAAGAGGATTAATACAGTCACAATTACACGTCTTTACTGTTCGTGTACGGGGAGACCTAGGAGTTAGTAAGCATAGGGAACTTATCCCTCCAGATCTTCCATTTATCTAGGTATGAGGAATATAGGCCTTTACAAGAGGCCATAGTACCTTCCAGCTCACAATTATAACTGACTCTGTGTATGATATCAGAGAGCTGGGGAATCTGGGTGGATCTCCAGTACTTAGCTATAAGTGGTTTAGAATCAGTTAGGACATGAAATAAAACAGTACGAGTTCTCCTAGGGGTATTTTCTAGCCCAATAAGGAGTAGACAGAAAGCTGGCGTGCAAGCTATGTGTATATATTCCTCCATGAGTCAAAACTAGCCTCAATAGGAAGAAACTTTGCCTGCTGAGCGTCTATTGTAATATTTGGGACCCTAAGGAAGTTTTTAATATTCCCAATATGCAAAGCTTCCGTTTCAATAGACACCCAGTCAGGAGGGCATTCTGTGGTGAACCAGCAGTGCATCTAACATAGTTACATAGTTAATACGGTTGAAAATAGACATACATAGGTACATCAAGTTCAACCAAGGGATACCTGTTGACACAAATCCAAGAAGGAAGTAAGACTCAGATTTCTACACATTTGTATAAGCATTAATGTCATTTACATAGTAACATAGTATAATAGTTTATAAGGCCGAAAAAAGACATCTGTCCATCCAGTTTGGCCTGTTTTCCTATAAGTTGATCCAGAGGAAGGCAAAAAACCCCTGTGAGGTAGAAGCCAATTTTCCCCACTTTAGGGAAAAAAATTCCGTCCCGACTCCAATCAGGCAATCAGAATTACTCCCTGGATCAACGACCCCTCTCTAGTAACTATAACCTGTAATATTATTACCCTCCAAAAATACATCCAGGCCTCTCTTGAACTCTTTTAGTGAACTTACCATCACCACCTCCTCAGGCAGAGAGTTCCATAGTCTCACTGCTCTTACCGTAAAGAATCCTCTTCTATGTTTGTGAACAAACCTTCTTTCCTCCAGATGCAGAGGATGGCCCCTCGTCACAGTCCTGGGGATAAATAGATCATGGGAGAGATCTCTGTACTGACCTCTGATATATTTATACATAGTTATTAGATCTCCCCTCAGTCGTCTTTTTTCTAAAGTGAATAAGCCTAATTTTGATAATCTTTCTGGATACTGTAGTCCACCCATTCCAGTTATTACTTTAGTTGCCCTCCTCTGAACCCTCTCCAGCTCTGCTATGTCTGCCTTGTTCACAGGAGCCCAGAACTGTACACAGTACTCCATGTGTGGTCTGACTAGTGATTTGTAAAATGGCAGGACTATGTTCTCATCACGGGCATCTATGTCTCTTTTGATGCAACCCATTATCTTATTGGCCTTGGCAGCAGCTGTCTGACACTGGTTTCTGCAGCTTAGTTTGCTGTTCACTAAAATTCCTAGGTCCTTTTCCATGTCAGAGTTACCAAATATTTTACCATTCAGTATGTACTGGTGACTTGCATTATTCCTTCCCATATGCATAACCTTACATTTGTCAGTGTTAAACCCCATCTGGCACTTCTCTGCCCAAGCCTCCAGTCTATCCAGGTCCATCTGTAGCAGTGTACTGTCCTCTTCTGTGTTAATTACTTTACACAGTTTAGTGTCATCTGCAAAAATTGATATTTTACTGTGCAAGCCTTCTACAAGATCATTAATAAATATATTAAAGAGAATAGGGCCCAATACTGACCCCTGTGGTACCCCACTAGTTACAGTGACTCAATCTGAGTATCTACCATTAATAACCACCCTCTGTTTTGTATCACTGAGCCAGTTACTTACCCACATACAGACATTTTCTCCCAGGCCAAGCATTCTCATTTTATATACTAACCTTTTATGTGGTACAGTGTCAAATGCTTTGGAGAAGTCCAGATATACGACATCCATTGATTCGCTGCGGTCCAGTCTAGAACTTACCTCCTCATAGAAACTGATTAAATTGGTTTGACATGACCAATCTTTCATAAAGCCATGCTGATATGGAGTAATTTGCTTATTTTCATTGAGGTACTCCAAGATAGCATCTCTTAGAAAACCCTCAAACAGTTTACCCACGACTGATGTTAAACTTACCAGCCTATAGTTCCCGGGCTCTGTTTTTGGACCCTTTTTGAATATTGGCACCACATTTGCTATGTGCCAATCCTGTGGAACACTCCCTGTCAGTATAGAGTCCTTAAATATAAGAAATAAGGGTCTGGCTATGACATTGCTTAATTCTCTTAGAATACGGGGGTGTATGCCATCCGGTCCTGGTGATTTGTCTATTTTAATCTTTTTAAGATGCAGCTCTACTTCTTCCTGGGTCAGACAGGGCACTTTTAATGGGGAATTTACTTTTATATTCTGCATTTCATCTGACAGTTTATTTTCCTCAGTGAATACAGTGGAGAAAAAGATATTTAGTAGCTTTGCTTTCTCCTCATCGCTCTCTGCAACTCCCCCCTCATTACTCTGTAAGGGGCCGACACCTTCAGGTTTATACTTTTTACCATTTATATAATTAAAGAACATTTTAGGGTTAATTTTACTCTCTTTGGCGATTAATCTCTCGATCTCTAGTTTGGCTGTTTTTATTTGTCTTTTACATATTCTATTTTTTTCCTTATAGTTTTTCAATGCTTCCTCGCTCCCCTCCTGTTTTAGTGATTTAAATGCTTTCTGTTTGTCATTTATGGCTTTCTTTACAGTTCTGTTTATCCACATTGATTTTTTTCTTGTTCCTTAACCTTTTATTCCCATAAGGTATGTACCTCTCACAGTTAGATATTAGGATGCTTTTAAAAATATCCCATTTTGTGGCTGTATTTTTATTTTTGAGGACTTTGTCCCAGTTAGTTAGGCCTATGGCCTCTCTTAGTTGGCTAAATTTAGCTTTTTTGAAGTTTGGTATTTTTGTTCCTCCCTGAAGAAACGCTCTTTTGAATGACAGTTGGAAGGTTATTATATTATGGTCACTATATCTCAGGTGTCCCCCAACCTGCACATCTGTTGTTCTGTCAGGTCTATTGGTTAATACTAAGTCCAGTATGGCCGTCCCTCTAGTCGGGTCCTGAACCAGTTGGGAAAGGTAATTGTCTTTGGTTATTTCCAAGAACCTGTTTCCTTTATGAGATATACAGGTTTCAGTTTTCCAGTCTATTTCAAGAATTCATCTACAGTAAACCCTTTTTAAAACTGTCCATTGTTCCTCCCATGGGAGATGTCCTTACTTTTTTGACACCTCATAAGATTTCTAGATGTGTCCAAACACAGGAGGATGGTTACAAAATTCTAACTAGGTGGTATAAAACTCCGGACATTACATGTCTATATAGTGCTAGTGGGTCAGATACGTGCTGGAGATGTCTAAAACAGAGAGGTTCTTTTTTCACATCTGGTGGTCCTGCCCCCAGAACCATACTTGGTGGTCTGAGATTTTTGACAATTGTAATAAGATTTGTAACATGTCTGTTCCAATCTTGCCTCAATTGGCTTTGTTTGAAATCTCACCCACCAACTCTACCCAGGCACCCTCACTCAGACATCCGATCCCTTCTTAGTTTAGCTCGCATTCTGATACTGCGATTTTGGCTTTCCTCAGACCTCCCATCTATTTCTCAATGAATAGGGAAAGTTGATCAAATATATAGATTTGAGAAGATTTCTGCTTGGGAAAGTCGCACAATAGCTAAATATAAAGGTTGCTGGAAACCATGGATCGTCTTTCGGGAAGTTTTGAGGACTTATCTGTAGACACTCTTGGACTTTTTGGGGATACATTTGGGTCATTGTCACCTGTCATTCACTAACTAATCCCTGCTAATGGCTTATTTCTCAACCATTGTTTAGTACCTGTGAACTATGTTGTGAACCTTATTGTTTTCACTTTTAATACGTTACTTGTATCTTCAATGAAGAATTAATAAATTAAAAAAATTTTAAAAAAGGGTAGGGCATAGACCAAAATTTGTATTCTTAAAAAAACAACAACAAAAAAAAAAACTGGCCACTGTTCCTGCTGTGACCATGTCCTGAGGAAGTCTATTGCACAGATTCACAGTTCTTACTGTAAAGAAGTTTTGACGCTTCTGAACGTTTTCTTTTCCAGTGGGAGCAGTGTCCCCTTGTGTTTTGAGGGCATTTTACATGGAACAGTTTTTCACCATATCTTTTGTATGGCCCAATTATATATTTGTATAAGTTAATCATGTCCCCTCTTACAGTGCCTTGCAAAAGTATTCGGCCCCCTGGAACTTTTCAACCTTTTGCCACATTTCAGGCTTCAAACAAAAAGATATAACATTTTAAATTTTTGATGATGAATCAACAAGTGGGTCACAATTGTCAAAGTCCAGACCTGAATTCAATTGAGAATATGTGGAAAGAGCTGAAAACTGCTGTTCACAAACGCTCTCCATCCAACCTCAAAGAGCTCAAGCTGTTTTGCAAGGAAGAATGGGTAAGAATTTCAGTCTCTAGATGTGCAAAACTGATAGAGACATACCCCAAGCGACTTGTAGCTGTAATCGCACCAAAAGGTGGGGCAACAAAGTATTAATGCAAGGGGGCCGAAAAATTTTGCACGCCCCACTTTTCAGTTTTATTATTACAAAAAAAAGTTTAAATGATCCAATAAATTTCATTCCACTTCACAATTGTGACCCACTTGTTGTTGATTCTTCACCAAAAATTTTAAATGTTATCTTTTTGTTTGAAGCCTGAAATGTGGCAAAAGGTTGAAAAGTTCCAGGGGGCCGAATACTTTCGCAAGGCACTGTAGACGTCTCTTCTGAAGACTAAATAAATTTAATTACTTTATATATTTCCTTATAACTAAGACCCTCCAGGCCCCTTATCAGTTTAGTTACTCTCCTTTGCTCTCCACCAACACTTTGTAAAGTGGTAAAATTACATCCCTGCCCCGTGAGTCCATGCCTCGTTTAATGCATGACAATATCTTGGTGGACTTAGAGGAAGCTGATTGACATTGTATGCTGTTATTTAATCTACCATCTACAAGGACACCCAAATCCTTCTCTATAAGTGACTTTCCCAGTCAGGGGGTCAGTGGTCATCATGGATAAATATGTATACAAAAAACAAAATCTCCTGATGTTAGAGAATAAAAACACATACATGGAATTGAATGGCGACCCCACCCCCCTTTATCAGCAAGAGTTACTGCCACTATTGTCTCATTGATTGCAAAATGGATTTTTGAGCTAAAAACAAATAGATTACTGTATATTATTATTTCTTGTCCCATTACTCCTATATTTCATTCTTTGCCCAAGATCCATGAACAGTTTTCCCCTGCCATGAGACCAATAGTGGCAGGAATGGGATCTTTTTCTGAGAGACTATCTGCTTGGGTAGACAGCTTGCTTCAACCGTTGGTCCAATCCATTCCAGGTTTTCTACAGGACACTCGTGCTGTTTTACAAGCATTTTGCAACTTCCCATGGCAACCAGAATTTATTTGGATCACATCTGGCAAAACTTCTCTTTATACTGTCATTCCACATAATTTAGCTATGATTGTTCTGCAGTGGTTTCTGGAGGTATATTCTGACTTTTCTTTGAATTTTTGTGATTTCATTTATCAAGTCGTTTATTTTTTACTGAAACATCATTTTTTTATGTTTGACGGCAGGTATTTTCTACAATTGACGGGTGTTTCTATGGGGGTGAGGTTTTTGCCCTCCATGGCTAACATTTACATGGCATGGTGGGAGCATCAGCATTTATTTTCTCATTTGAATCCTTGGGCAGGCTTCCTGAAGTGGTACGGTCGCTAAATAGATGACCTGCTCTTCGTTTGGTCTGGTGATGTGGCGGCCGTGCCACTTTTTGGGAGCTATTTGAATAGCAACCCATTACATTTATTTTTTACACTTTCACATAATGCTTCCACCATTTAATTTCCCGATTTGACACTGTCTAGTTGTTCAGACAATTGCATGGTGTGTACTAGCACCTATCGCAAAGAAACTGCGGGCAACACCACTCTTTTAGCTACATCATGTCACCCTAATCATGTAGTGAAAAATATCCCCAAAGGTGAATTAATCAGGATAAGATGTAACTGTTCTAATAATGACACATTTGAGAGGGAGAGTCAGCAGGTCATTAATAGATTATTAGCAAAATACAAACAAACTGCAGCGCTCACCTGCACATCCAGCAGAGGAAGCACGGACAGGGCCCGGATCCGGCCACATCCAAATGGAAAAGAAAAGTAAAGTACAGCTTCCGTATAAAATGCTTGCGTCTTTATTAATAGCGGTAAAAGCCAAACAAGTAGTACATGGACAGTCTACGCGTTTCGGACCCCTACATCAAGCTCCTTATTCATGACACACCACAGAGTGAATGAAACACAGTATTTAAAACATAGTAGTCCCAATCACACCCAGGAATCAAGATCACATGACTCCTGTGATGGGAGACACCTGTTATACATAGAAAAAACAGACATAAAGTGCAAACCCTTCACCTATATTGCAAAATTAAATCGTGTTTCTTATTCAGACCAGATGGGAAACAAGTTCCCATCTCAAACATCCAATATGCTTCAATGCTCAAGAGTTTCTGTTTGTGGTCGCCTCCCCTGACTGGGAAGGTAACCCTTTCTATATCTTGAGCTACAAAAGCCGCAGTATCCCCTTTGTGAACTGTAGCAAAGTGAAAGCTCACCGCTGAGACATTCTGTTCCCTGTAGTGAGGAATATCTGATAAATGTTTGCAAATCCTTACCTTGATTTGTTTAGTGGTGCATCCCACATATTGAAGGGAACATGTTCTACATGTAATCAGATATACTGCAAACTCAGTGTTACAATTCAAATACTGTCAAATGGTATAACTTTTGGCAGTAGCTGTAGAGGTGAATTTTTGGCCTGGTTGCAACATATACATTTTTTACTGCCACATTTGTAACTGCCCCTGCAAGATAACCACACTGGTTGTTTGACAGTTTTATCCTAAAACAAACTGGGACTGATTTTACTCCCCAGCATAGGAGCCTTGTGTGCTGCACAGGGGCGTTGCTAGGGTCTGAAAACATCCGGGGAACAAGCCCACTGTGTTGAAATGTGCATAGACGTCTATTATGATGGAATGCAAAACAGAATGCTGCCCCTCCCCCATACAATCCCACATAGTCGCCCTCTCATAATACAATCCCACACAGTCGCCCCCCCCAGCATACAATCCCCCACAGTCGCCCCCATGCATACAATACCACCCAGTCGCCCCCCCAACATACAATTCCACACAGTCGCCTCCTCATCATACAATCCCCCATAGTCGCCCCCCCAGCATACAATCCCCCACAGTCGCCCCCCTCATAATACAATCCCCCACAGTTGCCCCCCAGCATACAATCCCCCACAGTCGCCCCACCAGCATACAATCCCACCCAGTCGCCCCCCCAACATACAATCCCCCACAGTCGCCCCCCCCAGCATACAATCCCCGACAGTCGCCCCCCAGCATACAATCCCACACAGTCGCCCCCTCATCATACAATCCCCCACAGTTGCCCCCCCAAGCATACAATCCCCCACAGTCGCCCCCCCAGCATACAATCCCCCACAGTTGTCCCCCCCAGCATCCAATCCCCCACAGTTGCCCCCCCACCAAGCATACAATCCCCCACAGTCGCCCCCCCAGCATACAATCCCCCACAGTTGCCCCCCCAAGCATACAATCCCCCACAGTCACCCCCCCAGCATACAATCCCCCACAGTTGTTCCCCCCCAGCATCCAATCCCCCACAGTTGCCCCCCCAGCATACAATCCCCCTCATCACATCTGACAATCCCACACAGCTGCCCCGCCTTCCTCCATCATACAATCCCACCTCATAGAATTGTCTGCCCTTCCACAGGATTCACATCTACCTCTCAGGCAGACAGATCCTCTCTCCCTTCTCACTGCTATAAAGGCTGCTGAGCAGCCATCCATAACCTTCCTACTGCAGAGCGCGCCGGCTGCCGACCCATGTGACCTAGATATGGCACATGATAGTGTGACGTCCGGAGGTCCTTCCCCAGCGAGTGAAGTGAACTAAGCTGAGCCAGCCCAGGAGAATCAATGTAACATAAGCTTAGCTCATGCTAGATAGAGGTAATATCGCAGTGCAGCACTGCGCAGCTGCCAGCCAGTCTCCACCAGTCCCGAGGTTCGGGGCAGTGGCAGTTTGATTCGGGCCCTGGCCGCCGGTTAGAATGCTCTAGCGATGCCCCTGGTGCTGCATATTTAACCCCCGCTGCAACCACATCCTTCCACTCACTGTCATAATTGAATACTGGTAAGTGTCGCTGTATTATATTACATATTGCTCGGTACTCCTGACTGAAACCAGTAACAAAAATGGTTGGTTTGTTATTTCTTTTAGCATTTATAGCCCTTATTTTAGTTTTTTCTTTATATATTTTTTGAAAACAAGGAAACAATAGAGATTGTCTGTTAAGAGATAATGCCCATTGTTTGGCGCTGTCACTAGCATGGGCCGTATAGCTTCTTCTCAACAGTTTATCCCTGATCTTTTCCGCTTCTAATAAAAAGGTAGATACATTAGAACAATTGCGCCTAGCCCTTATCATTTCCCCCCTGGGTATATTTCTAGTGACATGTGATGGGTGGCAGGACGTGGAAAGGAGTATGGTGTTACCTGCAGTGTTTTTTCTGTAAGCGGATGTTACAATCCTGGATTCTATGTGATCCCCCAGAAGATGCAAGTCCAAAAAATCGATCGAATCCGTTCCTCCATGCACATAAATTTGCAGGAAGTCAAAGCATTGATTCAAAAAATCACTAAATGCTGTTAAATCCGATGGTTCACTTTCCATATAATCAATATATCGTTGATATAACGACCATACCATTTGATGTGCTGGAAGAACGGATAAGTATCGACATAAATATACTGTTTTTCCCACCAAGCCATAAAAATGTTGGCTATGGACGGTGAGAATTTGGCCCCCATAGATACTCCTGAAACCTGGAGATAAAAATCCCCATTAAACACAAAAGAATTATGTCTCAATAAAAAATCAATTACTGTACAAATATAATCCTGAAGTTCCAAGGTATAGTTGCTATAACAGGCCAAAAACCAACATAAAGCTTGAATTGCCATCTGGTGGGCAATATTTGTATATAGTGATACTACATCAGCAGTGATCCATATATATGCATTATTATTATTCATAACTGCAGGATATTTTGCATCAAGGTTTTTAATAAGGCATTTTAAGCAAAAAGGATATGGAATATATTTTTGTAGAACACCCTATAATTTCTATCTTTCATGCCTTACCAAAGGTTCATAAGGAGGGTTTTCCACCCCCAATGAGGCCAATTGTAGCGGGCATTTGCTAATTTTCAGAAAGGTTATCTGAATGGGTGGATTCCCTCCTTCAACCTCTGGTCCCTCATATACCGGGTTTCTTAAAAGATACCCATGCGGTTTTACAGTCTTTTGATGCGTTCCCATGGAGTAATGAATATATATGGATCACTGCTAATGTAGTATCACTATATACAAATATCCCCCACCAGATGGATTCCACTCCAGTGTTTGTCACTACTCACAGCAGGGAATTTTCAGAAATCTGTATTATGGTAAAAAAAACACCTTCTTGTATAAAATTATGATGAACACTGGAGGGATAGTGCTGACACAAAAATCAAATGCATAGCCCGTAGAGCACCCACTCTAGCTCAAAAGATTAGCCCCCGTATGTTTTATGAATTCACACAGCAACAACCTACGTACTTGGCTGAAGTACAAGGGCAATTACAGGTGTGGTTATCGCATTTGCACATGCTGCGGTTTTATGCAGACTGGTTCTTTCATACAGTCTATCAGTAATCAGTCCACTTTTCAAATAAAACAATATATTAATTGTAATACCACATTTGTGGTGTATTGTATTACAGTATATGCACCACATGTAATTTACAGTATGTAGGCTGCACCAGCAATAGCCTTAAAACCAGAGTGCGAAAACATCTTTCTGATATTCCACACACAAAAATCAGAAATGTCTCTGCAGTGAGTCTTCATTTTGCAGCGGTTCATGGGGGGAATACAACGGGGCTCCGTGTCCAGGGCCTGGAGAGGGTTAAAAAGAGAACTCATGCTGCTGAACAGGGAATCCTTCTGGATGTTCCGTATGAGCTCCTGTTTTCCCAAAGGTTTGAACAGCAAGCAAGATTTAATCTTGCACTACTAGTATATATGATCTTTATCCTTTCGCATATATGCCTTTTCTGAGTATGTTTATATGTATATATTTTTTTATTTGTTCATGTTAGTTCCTTGGATGATGAAACAAGCTGTATGGGGGAAGTTTTTTGCTCCTCCCCTAATTTGTCTTTCAGCTGTATTTGATCAAGACATGCGGCTATTTAAACTTGCTGTCATGCCTTGTTCAGTGTCATAAGGAAGGATCGACATTCACAGATCCGAAACGCGTAGATGTGTTTTTGCTAGGTATGTTTTTACTGAGCACATAAAATAAAGCCTATTTTTTATATTTTTGGAAGCTGGGCTACAGTATGTGTTTTTTCTCCATGATGTGGTAGCACTCCTTCCCAGTGCTGTCCGTGCCTCCTGCATTTAATCACTATACCAGGTGAGCCATACGTGTTTTGCCTTTTTTTACTTTCCCAGTGTTACATCCCCTATAGGCGGCACTCAGAGCCCTCTCTATGGGCACCCGCCCCCTGGAAAAAGTCTATTGTGTACCAATATGCCTTAGACTTTTCCTGCCATTCATAAGCGCAGGGCACAATATTAACAGAACAGGCAGTGCATTGAATGTTGGCAGGCTATTATAGCTAAATGTATATGGAAGATATATTATATTGAACTGTAGTATTCAGGTTAAATTGCTGTGTTGGCACTTTGCAATAAATAAGTGGGTTTTGGGTTATAGTTTGGGCACTTAGTCTCCTAACGGTTTGCCATCACTGGTCTAAGGCAAATTGGTACACAATAGACTTTTCCCAGGGTGTGGGTGCCCACAGAGAGGGTTCACCACCACTGCCCTAGGCCAATTACAACACATTAATCAGTCACACGGCCAGGGCACAGATCAGCCCCATAGAAGTGAATAAGGGCTGAGCTGCAATACTAAGCCCAGCTTCTATACAATGTACGGAGCTGTGATTGGTGAGCAGGGAGAAGGCAGCGGCGCTCACGAGTGCCAGTGCCTTCTCAAAAAGCTGATCGGTATGGGTTCTGGATATCAAACCCCCACAGATCAGATACTCAGTATTTAAGTCTCGGAAAACCCTTTTAAATCAAGTTTTTATGTTTAACATAAAGAGTTCTTGATGATGTAATTTTTTAATTTTCCATGTCACTGTCTATATTTAAACAAAAACTGCACCTGATCACTACAGCCAATGACTTTCAGTCTCATGCTCTAATGCCCGTAAAAGGTTGCAGCAGTCTCATACAATGTACAATATATGGGTGAAAGGCAAGAAAGAGTTAAAATAATAAAAGAATATATACTGATGGGTTCCAAGTTGCAACTCTTTTTGGCTGCTGCACTGAGGTATGAGACCTTTGTAAATGCCGGAGACACTGCAGGCCATAGTAGTACATTTAGGCCATGTGGGCTACTCACAGATTGCAACACTATATTTGGTCTATATTCAACATGGCAAGACATAATTCAGACAACCATTAATAATCTCATTTACAGCACGCCAAGGCATACAAGTTCGAATATTTCTATGCATGTTGCTCATACTCAATACTGAAAAAAATCAATATTTTGAATGTTTCGTTTTAATTTTTATCATTTGCATAACTTAACATGTCTATTGATCCTGTGATTTACATAATTGCAAGACTTTTTCTTTTTCTTTGTTTAGAACTATTGGGGTCATTTATCAAACAGGAGTAAAGTAGAATTGGCTTAGTTGCCTATAGCAACCAATAGCATTCCACCTTTCATTTTCCTAACACCCATTTGATAAATGACCCCAAAGATGTTAGTTGGCCCCCTAAATTGTTAATCTTGAATAATTGTTTTTGTATTTGTTTTTCATCTGTGAAATAGAGTGCACTGGAAAGATAAGCAAATACGCTCACTGACAAAAAAAAATTACAGATAGAAACATTAGTGCTATGGCAGTGCTTCAATCTAGTATATATTTAAAAGGATAATGTGTCCCTACACACTGCAAAGATTGCACTCTTCCTGGCCTGCCAGGTCACCATATTTATCAGCAACTGAATATTTAAAGTATAACTGCCATTTCACTACCAAAAATGAAATTCCTAACGTATGTGATGCTGAAGGGAAGATATTCATGATGCCGTGCTTTTCATTTAATTTTACCTTTCTGATGTCGGTATTCAACCCTCAGCAACCCTATTTCTCTGTACCTCTATTTCAGCATCTTCCTAAGATGGCTTCTGCTGCTCCTCCTGTGGTGATCTTTACCCTGTCCTTTAGGCCATCCTGTATTTCCCTCACTTCCCATAAGCCTTTGCTCTCCTCACATGAACTAGCAGGACCAATCAGAATGCAGACAACTTTCCCCACTACCCAAGAGCAGTGTGTATCCTCTCACATACAGCTAACCAGAGACAAGCTCTGCAATTACATGAAATCAGTGAGCATTTGTTTAAGCCTCTTAATAGTCACCTGTCAGTCATACTCTTCCACATTGACAGGGAGAAGGGGGGTCTGCTTTAGCTGCTCATATCTCTAGTTTGGTACCAGCTAGAAATATGGGCTTTGTATTGTCTGAAAGCTGATATTCCAAGAATGACAAAAATCTGTTCAGTACAGGGTAAGATATCACTCATAGAAATCGGGATGCTGTGAATGAAGCTGAAAGTGAAAGTATAAGTAGATTTTACTCCCAATTATTCCCGACTCGATTTCTAACAGTGATCTGTTGCTTGGACTAGAGCTGTCATTCAGCTTTCAAACAAGGCCAATTGCATGCTTCTAGCTGGTACTGGTACCATTCAGGAGATATCAGCATATAAAGCAGCCCTCCCCCCTCCACTTTCTGCCTCAGCCCAGCTCCAGGCAATCAGGGCTGAGCTCCACCCCCAGTGATGATCTATCTCTTGTTTAGAGATGACCTGCACATGGCAACACTCTGAGAAGAGAGCTGCTAAATAAGAAAGTAGCATGCATTTGTGTGAGTTATTATCAGGTAAAACTGAAAATGATTAAATTTTAAAGCACAAAAGCATTTATACAGCAGGGTGTACTATACCATTAGGGTATGAAAAATGAAACGGTAGTTACACTTTAGTAGACCAGCTGGGACACCAACTTATGCAACTTATGAGTGTGCACAATCTACAAGCCCAGCTGCAACATCTGGGGCCAAATGTGCTGCAGGATACCATATCGAACCTGTATGCTTCCATGCCCAGCCATATCTCATCTAAATGCTAGAGGTGGCCTAACAGGGTATTAGAGCCACCTTTGAATTGGACCGTGTTCCCCAAAAAATGTTTCCTTTCACGGTAATATTGTAAATGCTTACATATATCATCATTACATTCACACAAATAAAGTTTCATTCAATTCCAACAACTTCTTCCTGGTGTGTTATTTTTAAAAATAAATTATTGATGTTTAATACATGCATATATTTGTGTTATGTATTATAAAATTATCTATTTTGTGGGGGTTAGCACAAGGAACACAAGGATAACAAGAAATAGAAATTAGAAATTTTGTTGCAGAGTTCGATTTTGTAATTTTCTATTTGATTTTTGCAATTATTCTAGAATTCTGTTTTCTGTGAAAGCTGGCAAAAAGAGGTAGTTGCAGTATTTACCATACATACATAATTTGCAGCTGGAAAAAAAATATGTTTACCAACAATGCTAATCAAATGAACAAGTTTATATACTGCACATCCATTATTTTAGCAGGTTCAAACAAATGTGAAATAATTACTATAAGTGTGAAATACTTTGGAATACCCCAAATTAGAGATGAGCAAACTTCTTTAAATTTGTTTTGTGTCCGATTTCTCACATTTTTCAAAAAATCTGATTTGTGTCTGAATGCCCAAATCGATCTAATGGGTCTGAAAACTGGCATGTGAGATTCTGAGGTCTCCTAGGACTTTTTTTTTTTATACCTTTTGGTATATATTTTTTCCTCTCCCCACTTTAAAGCTTTTGAATGCAATGACCACAATAGTAAGTAATACCACTGAGTGACACTGACATATATGGCTATGGGAAAACACATTGTTACAGGGAGCTGTAGATCAAGGAGGGAGTGCGCCACTGGTCTTCCGCCTCTGTGCAGGAGCGAGCATGCATGCATCCTAGTCAACGGTACCCAAGATCTATCCTCCGGATCAAATCCTTTCCAGTGTACAAGATACTGGAAGGAGTTCCGGACCTTTCTTACCTCGACAATTCTTGAAATTTCATGTTTCGCCTGCCCTGCCACCTCAGGAGGCGGAAGATGTTCCTCAGGGCAAACGGGAGTAACATAACCTTTTAACAAAGACTTGTGAGATATATTGTGGATGCAAAAAGAATCAGGTAGACACAGCTTAAAAGACACTGGATTGATCACCTTGGTGATCTCATATAGACCAATGAACCGAGGCGCAAACTTATAAGAAGGTACTTTCAGATGTAAGTTTTTGTAGAAAGCCATACTTTGTCCCCCACCTTGAAGTCAATACCATCCGAGCGCTTCCTATCTGCCTTTACCTTTTGGATTTCTTGGGCTTTTTTGAACAAATGAATTGACCTCTGGAACCATAGATGTAGACAAGGAGAAAGAGCCAAAACGCGGATGAAAACCCATATTGCAAAAGAACTACAATACCCCAGAGGAAGTATTGACTCGATTATTGATAGCAAATTCGGCAAGAAACAAATATCTAGACCACAGATGTTGGTTATCCACAACGTAACACCTAAGAAACTGTTTCACCGATTGATTAAGGCGCTCAGTCTGACCATTGGTCTCTGGATGGAAGTTCAACAAAAAAGACAAAGAAATATCAACTTTGTGACAGAAGGCCTTCCAAAACCTGGAAACAAACTGAACACCCCTGTCTGATACAATGTTTTCAGGAATACCATGAATTCTAACAATGTGATCAATAAACAAAGAGGCCAAAATTTTTGCAGTAGGTAATTTAGACAATGAGATGAAATGGCACATTTTACTGAACCTGTCCACAACCCAAATAACAGTTGTACCATCAGAACACGGCAGGTCAGTGATAAAATCCATGGACAAGTGAGACCATGGTCTATCAGGAATGGGTAAAGGATGTAACTCACCCATAGGACATGTCTTGGGGTTCTTGGACCTGGCGCATGTGCTGCAAGAAGTTGCAAAGGCCCGAACATCCCTTGAGGCTAGCTCTTTAGTGGCATTAATATCCGGATGTCCACATAATACAGAGTTGTGACACTCACCCAGAAGTCACAAACGTAAATGAGCCGGAACAAATAACTTATCTCTGTGAGTATCAGTGGAGCCAGATGTTGTCCTGACGAGATTTCAGAGGTCAAATCAGCTGTGGCGGCTGCCACAATGATGTCAGCAGCCTGGATGGGTTCAGGAGGACCCTCAGGAGACTGACAAGAATGAAAACTTCGGCCATGATGTTCTTACTTCCAGGCCTGAAGGTAACACAAAAGTCAAAACGAGTACAAAATAAAGCCCACCTTGCCTGTCTACGATTTAACCGCTTAGCAGACTCTAGAAACATCAGATTTTTATGATCAGTGAGGACCGTAACACAATGTAATGCCCCCTCCAAAAAATGACGCCACTCCTCAAAAGCCCATTTAATAGCTAATAATTCCCTGTTGCCAATGTCATAATTCCTCTCGGCAGGAGAGAATTTGCGCGAAAAAAAAGCGCATGGCTTAAGATTAAAGTGGAGGATCCCTGAGACAGTACAGCTCCAACACCATCCTCTGAAGCATCTACCTCCACAATAAAGGGCTTAGTTTGGTTGGGTTGAATTAATATGGGAGCATTGATAAAAGATCTTTTAAAGTTATTCAAACGCCTTTATGGCTACCGGGGACTAATTGACCAGATCTGCTCCCTTACGAGTCAGATCTGTAATAGGCTTGGCCACTACAGAAAAATTCTTAATAAATTTATGGTAAAAGTTAGCAAATCCTAGAAAACGTTGGAGTGCCTTTAGGGAGGAAGGTCGTACCCAATCTAGGATGGCTTGTACCTTTGCCGGGTCCATCTTAAATGAAAATGGGGTAAGGATATATCCTAAAAAGCCCACCTCTTGGACACCAAAAATACACTTCTCCCCTTTAACAAATAATTGGTTCTTGCGTAACACCTCCAGCACCTGTCTAGTGTGAGAGACATGTGAGTCGCAATCATCCGAGAAAATTAGGATGTCATTAGTGTAAACAATCATAAATCTACCCAAAAATGGCCTAAAAATATCATTAACAACATTTTGAAAAACAGCTGGTACATTACTCAACCCGAAAGGCATCACTTGGTACTCATAGTGACCCTCTGGGGTATTGAAGGTAGTTTTCCACTCATCCCCTTTCTTAATCCTAATCAACTTATAGGCCCCTTTTAAATCCATTTAGAGAACCAGCAGGCTCCTTGGACCTGGTTCTATATGTCTGGAATAAGGGGCAGCGGGTATCTGTTTTTTACAGTAATTTTGTTCAATTCCCTGTAATCAATGCAAGGCCTTAATCCTCCATCCTTTTTGTTGACGAAGAAGAAACCTGCCCCCATTGGCGACACTGAAGGCCTGATATGACCCTTAGCCAGACTTTCAGTAAGGTACTCCCTCATGGCCTGACATTCTGGGGCCAAAAGATTATAAATATGGCCCTCAATAACATCAATTGAACAATCATATGGCCGATGGGGAGGAAGGAAGGAAGTCTCAGACATCTAATATATAAAGCTGAGTCTATGTGTGTGTGTGTGTGTGTGTGTGTGTGTATGTCCGCTAAAGGAATCTGCATCGCTGCAGCTACAATCACAAAATTTGGCACACATGTACATCAGGTATCCGGGAAGGTTTTAGAACAGTTTTCAGCTCTCCCGGACGTACCGTTCTTGAGATATTCCCAAAAAATGCATTAGCCAATAGTAGCCTGGTCACATGAACCTTATCAGCCAATAGAAGCTCACAGGCAGTCTCCACAAACCAGGTTTCTATGACAAACTAGCCAGTTCACTGCTGTAGGTCTGCATTAAAGAGGCAGAGCACTGTGGATGACAATGGTAAAGGGGTATTTCGGTTACCATAAATATAACTTATGTTTTAGACTAATTCATCATCAATAGAGATGAGCGAGTAGTGAAATATTCGAAAGTTCGAAATTCGATTCGAATAGACCGCGAAATTCGACTATTCGACCGAATATCGAATCCCATTAAAGTCTATGGGAAAAAAATGCTCGCCACTTGGAAATCTCAATTCGACCACTTGGAGGTCACCAAGTCCACCCTGAAACCTCAGAAAAGGATGCCAACACTGCTGGAATGCAACTGGGACAGCAGGGGAAGCATGTCTGGGTGCATATAACGCGCCCAAGTCGCACTATTACGCCACTATCACAGCCTCTCAACAATACACTCCAAACACAATCTAACCTCTCTGTAAAGTGAGACCATACAAGGAAACCTTCTTTCCTCTACATTGCCATGGACCCCAAGCCAAACTAGACAAAAAAGAAGATATGTAAAAACAACTCAAACACATGCAGAAGCCTTAAAATGCCCAAATTGTTGGCGCTTGAGATGTCAGTCACCCGACCTGGCCCAGTGTCATGTCTAGCAGGTAAAGCAGTGGGGATGTTGAGGGATGCGTAGGACCGCAAAAGGCAGGAAGAGGCCGTGGGCTGGCCAGAGGCTCATGGAAAATTTTGTGGAGGCCCAAGAGGTGAGACGTCTTAAAAATTGTGTGGAGGCTAAAGAGGTGAGACCTCTTAAAAATTATGTGGAGGCCCAAGAGCTGAGACCTCTTAAAAATTATGTGGAGGCCCAAGAGGTGAGACCTCTTAAAAATTATGTGGAGGCCCAAGAGGTGAGACGTCTTAAAAATTGTGTGGAGGCTAAAGAGGTGAGACCTCTTAAAAATTATGTGGAGGCCCAAGAGGTGAGACCTCTTAAAAATTATGTGGAGGCCCAAGAGGTGACATCTCTTAAACATTTTGTGGAGGCCCAAGAGGTGAGACCTCTTAAAAATTATGTGGAGGCCCAAGAGGTGAGACCTCTTAAAGATTTTGTGGAGGCCCAAGAGGTGACACCTCTTAAAAATTATGTGGAGGCCCAAGAGGTGAGACCTCTTAAAGATTTTGTGGAGGCCCAAGAGGTGACACCTCTTAAAAATTATGTGGAGGCCCAAGAGGTGACACCTCTTAAACATTTTGTGCAGGCCCAAGAGGTGAGACCTCTTAAAAATTATGTGGAGGCCCAAGAGGTGTGACCTGTTAAAAATTATGTGGAGGCCCAAGAGGTGAGACCTGTTAAACATTTTGTGGAGGCCCAAGAGGTGAGACCTGTTAAACATTTTGTGGAGGCCCAAGAGGTGAGACCTGTTAAAAATTATGTGGAGGCCCAAGAGGTGAGACTTGTTAAAAATTATGTGGAGGCCCAAGAGGTGAGACGTGTTAAAAATTATGTGGAGGCCCAAGAGGTGAGACGTGTTAAAAATTATGTGGAAGCCCAAGAGGTGAGACCTGTTAAACATTTTGTGGAGGCCCAAGAGGTGAGACGTATTAAAATTATGTGGAGGCCCAAGAGGTGACACCTCTTAAACATTTTGTGGAGGCCCAAGAGGTGACACCTCTTAAAAATTATGTGGAGGCCCAAGAGGTGAGACCTGTTAAACATTTTGTGGAGGCCCAAGAGGTGAGACGTATTAAAAATTATGTGGAGGCCCAAGAGGTGACACCTCTTAAACATTTTGTGCAGGCCCAAGAGGTGAGACCTCTTAAAAATTATGTGGAGGCCCAAGAGGTGAGACCTGTTAAAAATTATGTGGAGGCCCAAGAGGTGAGACGTGTTAAAAATTATGTGGACGCCCAAGAGGTGAGACGTGTTAAAAATTATGTGGAAGCCCAAGAGGTGAGACCTGTTAAACATTTTGTGGAGGCCCAAGAGGTGAGACCTGTTAAAAATTATGTGGAGGCCCAAGAGGTGAGACGTGTTAAAAATTATGTGGAGGCCCAAGAGGTGAGACGTGTTAAAAATTATGTGGAGGCCCAAGAGGTGAGACGTATTAAAAATTATGTGGAGGCC
>ONZH01025219.1:0-25102 GCA_900303285.1 Rhinella marina
TAATCGCAGCTTGCCTGGGAGACAGCAGCGGGTCACAGGGTGACGCTTAGCCAGGAGGGTGTAAGTATGGCTTTGAGCAAGCAGGGTGGAAGCAGTGTGAGGTCTGGAGCCAAACATACCTGGGGAAGAATGTCAGATACTCAGAAGCCTACCCGTCCAGAAACAACTAACAGGTAGGGATGAGCAAACCCATGGAAGTTAGGGTTCACTGGGTTCGGACAAACTTCAGGTCAAAATTCAGTTTCGGGAACTTCACCTCGAACCCAGACCCCAAATCAATTGGGACACCGAACTTCACTTTTTTATGGTGAGCGCGGTGACGTCATCGCAGGTCCTTTTGCAGGTCCTTCAGAAAGAAGTGGATACCGGCTACACGATCAAGTGAATGAGGTCAGTACTGTATTATTATTATTATTATTATTATTATTATCATCATCATTTTTAACCCCTCAATTGCCATATTTATCATTTTGTCTTTAGAATGCTATTATTTTCCATTATAACCATGTTATAGCGGAAAATAATAAAATCACCCGAACACCGAACCCGAACCCGAACCCAAACTTCAGTGAAAAAGTTCGGGTTCGGGTCCGGGTACCCGCACTCGCAAAGTTCAGTCTGAACCCGAACTTTGCAATTTAGGTTTGCTCAACCCTACTAACGGGCCATAGCTTCATAGAGGCATTGACAGTCAATCAGAATGGTGATGGGTTTTCATTAAGTTGACGGAGAACATCAGCGTGGCCATATGTAGACTCGGTGGGCAGAATATGAAGCATGGCCAAGGTGCCAATGTTGGAGCATTAACATAAAGTGGCCTGGGAAAACCGTAGAGATAATAGGCATCTCCTAGCAGCCCACACCCCTTTTCTAAACGTCAAGCTTCCAACACCTCAGCAGAAGGGAGTTGCGTTTCCTTCCCATCATCTACCGGTTCTGATGCTTCTCCTATTCCTCCTAACTCATTTTGCCAGCAATCGATCACCGAGGCGATTGAAAAAAGACAACAGTATGTGTGCCCTCATCCAAAAATACAGATGCTGAACATGCTCCTGGCCAAGTTGCAGGTACTACAGTCCTCTCTTTCCATGTGCTGACTCTAACTTCAGACACGAGGGTTGTGCCAGCCAGATGAGAGTCCCAAGCCATCATCATTTTTCCAAAAGACTGTACCAGCCCTGCACATGTAATTGAACAGAAGGTCCCTCCAATTTGCTGTGCAAATGGTTCAGGTGCATGCTGATGCTTATGTATACCAGAGAGGGTGACTACTGCTCTCCACTGTTAGACCTTCGCACTGTCTTAATTAGGGCCTTTTTTTTTTTCCAACCTGCTGAGAGGGAGATACATTACTACTATTGAGACGTCCTATGCAGTCAGTTGGTTGCTGCCTATGTGCACCATCACCCATCCTTTGTGCCCATGCTCCACTACCATGACTGCTGGAGGGAGGGCGGAGGCGAGGCAGCACCAGCCCTTTCAGCAGCAACTTAAAGGGGTTCTGTAGTTCTGTAAAACTGTTGATCTATCCCCTGGATAGATCATCAGCATCTGATCGGCGGCGGTCCGACAACCGGGACCCCTGTCGATCAACTGTTTGAGAAGGCAGTGGCGCTCCAGGGGATAGATCAACAGTTTTACAGAACTACAGAACCCCTTTAAGTCTGGAGTCTCTAATGAGCACTTTTCTTCACCCGCTTACTGAAGAAAGCACAGAGCAGCATCAGGACATGGAACAAAACCTGAACCAACAGATGTTCTACACCCTGTTACCACACATCCAAGATACCCTGGAATACTGGGGAGCCAAGTTTGATTTGTGGCCACAGCTTACAAAGTTTGCCCTAGCCAAGCTTACCTGCCCAGCTAGTACTTTGGCATCAGAGCGGGTATTTAGTGCAATGGTGGGGATAGTTACCCCAAAGAGAACTCGCCTTTCAACACAAAATGTGGAGAGACTGACCTTTGTAAAGATGAATCAGGCGTGGATCAGTCAGGATTTCCACACACCAGTGCATGTTGCATCAGACTAGATCATTCTGGCAGCCACAACAAAACATTGTGAATAATTATCCGTTACTCCTGGCCCCGTGCTTTATTATTCTGATGTTGCCAACCAGCTGATGCCACACACCTGCTGCCTATGGTGCCATCTTCTGCTGTTACTGCAACTGATGGTGCCACCCTCCCCACACTGTGACGGGGCCACTATGTTGACTCCTCATGCTGTTGCCACCCTCATCACTCTGTGATGGGGCCTCTAGTGTCCTTCTTTGACCTTGTTGACATTACAGTTCATTTTGCCATTCTCCCGATCCACCAGAAGAACAGAAAAATGAAAACCACAACATAACAAAATATCTTAGCTGTCAATCAATGTGGACACCCCAACAACAGTGAGATGAGACCGCTCTTTACCAATTTGGTAGAATCAGTCTGTTACACACCAGGTTCTCTAGCAATCTATGGGGAAACAGCAGACGGTGTAAAATATGACCTCTCTTTCACTCTGTAGTAGAATCTTGGGCCACTGCACGATTAAGTACTCAAATTATACCTGAAGCTGGGCGCGTGTTTAAAGATGGCGCCCGTTCCTACACGGAGCGGACGTGATGGCTGCGGGTGACCTGCATATCCTACTAGCAGGCACCCGCAGCTAATGTCGGCGACCTGCAGTAATGCTGATCGTGGACATTTGACCCCTCGGGTGCCGCGGTCAACAGAAAAATAAAAAAGTTATGGCTGTATCAAGGCAAGGAGTGCAAAACGAAAACCGAAAAAACCTCCGGGGCTCAAAGGGTTAATGCACTTTGTGAAGAATTAATTCAGAACTAAGCACCAGAGGCTAGGCCACAGGAGAGAGAGCTGTGAAGACTGCATTATCCTTTGTAATAAGTTTTCAGGTCCGGCATGGTTTGCCATTTGTGTAATAAGATGGGTCACGTATATAAGGAATGTCCTCTTGGAGTAACGTCATATAGGGGTTGCCCTGGGTGTAGGCCATTACACCAGGGGCCAGAGCAACAGGTTGGAATCTGCTAATAAAGCTCTGTGAGTCACATCTGTTGAAGTTTCTGGGACAAGGTCCTCCCAGGCCAGCCGGTTTGGCCTAACCACAAGTGGAGGGTGGCCCAAGTGGTCTGAGTAGGGATATTCTAGCTCTGCAAAGAAGACCCCAAGCTATTTGCTTGGGTCATTTGGGAAAAAAGGCTAATTAATCCTCTGTGGTGCATGTAGGGGACCAGTCTGAGAATACTGTTGATGGTGGAGACAGTGCTGTGTTGGGCCCTTCAGATGAGGGTCCAGGCCCCCCTTCTTTGGGCAAAGAGATAAAATGAAGGCAATTCCTGCATGTAAGTAGGGAGTCCTTTAGAATTACAGTTTCTCAGGATAAGAGCAAGACTGCTGGATCTAAGCTTTGCCCAAGTACACTACCAAGGCAAGAAGGTCCAAAGTGTTGGAGAGAGTATTCCCCCAGATGACAAAGCCCACTGCACTATCAAAGGTGCATCTAGTCAAGAAAGCCTCTGGCACTAACCACTACCGATTGATCAGGGATCCGGAGCTTAGCCTAACATTTGTGTGTATAAATATGGGCAAAAAGAAAAAAAGAGACAAATCACTTAAGGTCTAAACCAAACTATTTCCTGGGCTGCAGAGAGCCTGTATAGTGGTGTAGAACACTGTGCATTGCAGAAACACGCATAGGGAGTCTGCTATGGTAGTGAAACAGTACTGTGAGTCAATATGACACACAGACGACAGACGTTGCTCTTAGAATAACTTCACAGTTCACTTATTTAGTCAGTTTTGGGGACAAAACGAACCAACTAACTTAAGTGTGAACTCAGCCTTACAGGTCAATGTAAGCGCCAGGTATAAAGAACTGTGCAGAGGCCCAAGATCCTACTATAGCATGGAAGAGCGCACTCCTTTTACACCGTTGTCAGCTGGTTCCACATTGATTTCTACAGAACCTGTTCTATTAAATTCTGATACAAGTAGTGTATCCATGACAGAGTGGAGAGGGTGTCAGCAGTAAGTTTGTGTTGATGTCACTGATTATTTTGCCCTTCCTCTGATCCGTCAGAACTATAAACCCCAAAAAAGGATCCTATCTGTTGAGCTTCTGCCTTCACATGGTTACTATTTTGTCAGTAATCCATCAGTATTGCTAAAGCCAAAAAAAACAGGAGTGGATCCAAAACAGAGATGACACATGAATGGAATATTTGCATGTCATCTGTGTTCACCTTCTGTTCTACATACGTGTGCAGGGATGGTACTGCCTTTTTGGCAAAGAAATAGCGGCTTGGGACTCTACACCTTGGCTCAGCACAAGCCATCAGTTCTCTGAAAGCTACAGAGTCCACCAATTGGAAAGGGAACAACTTCAGCACCAGCAACTTGGCCAGGAGCACGTACAGCTTCTGCAACGTTTGATGAGCATACATGTATTTTTTGTCTCTTGTGATCGATTGATGATGAAATGACTAATGAAGAGTAGGAGGAGCAGGAGCATCAGGACTAGCAGTTGATGGGAAGGAGACACAACTACTTTTGGCTGAGGTGGTGTAGCCTCGACTGTATGAAATTGGGTGCGTGCCATTGGGTGATGCAGCGGTTGCTGCATCAGGCTGGACCACCACATCGGAGCCACGGTTCTTCCAGGCCACTTTACGGTGACACTGCATGTGTTGACACAGGGCTTCACCTTCTGCCCACAGATTCGGCAAATGGCCATGTTCACCTCCTCCAGCAGCTTAACAAAAAACTGCCACACCACCTTGTTGCCATTTCCCCCCCAACACTCCTCACTGGCTACCTGCTACAGCTGCCTTCGTGAACCCCTGCACCAGTACTTTCCAGGCCACGTTTGGCTCCCGACCTCCCACTGCTGCTACCCTGCTGACTCCCAGCCACGCTAGCGACTTGCTGGCTCTGCCGTTGCCTCACTGGCAATCCTCCAACCTTTTCTCCCGATGATAATGAAGCCTCTAATTTACCCGGCTCCTAAGTACGATCGGTTATATCATTATCATTGAGTACTGTCTGTACGTCACTGATGTCCTCCTTAACAGTCTCTGGGTCAGGAGCCTGACCGCACGGAACCCTAGCTCCCACGCCACTCTCCTCATCACTACTTGCCAGCCTAATGGAGAAGGTGAGAATGTCTCCTCCACATCTTGGCTGGTCAGTAGCTGCTGACTGTCCTCTAGTAGCTTGTCCTCGCTGAAAAATGGAGCCAAGCCTATGGCATATAATACTTCTCATGCTGAGGGAACATAAAATGAGAGAGACAGGTTGAGAAGAGTTGGGGGCCCAGGGCCTGGTCCCAGGCCATGCCAACTAAGTGTCATGTCAGAAGAACCCGTCGACTCTTTGGGCATCTAATGTCACGTGTGACAAGTCAACCATTCAAGCGCCGCTCAGTTGCTGGTCAAGACATGATCTCTAGATGACAATGGGAGCCTGCGACAGAAACATTTTGGCCACTGCCCGCTCCCTTTGAAGGGCCTGTCACTTGTCTGTCTGACATACTGTAAAATAAAAGTAAATTAATACACCCCCCAAAAAAAAGACTGTACAATGTACAGTAACTGTAATGTTAGAATGACTAATAGGATGTACATATAGTTCCAATTAATACACCCTGTAAATGGCTCTATCACACAGCACTTGCATCCTAATAACAAGCAAGGTTTGCTGGGATTACTGTGCTACTATATAGTGCAAACCTAAAATCAGTAGTATTACAGCAATTTGCAGCAATAGAATTGTTCTGTCCCTGTCACATGTCTCCATGCACTAAGTACAGTGGAAACTGGCAGAATCCAAGAAGGCTGAGGCTATTTATACGGCTGTGACATCCCAGGGCTGGCTGCTGATTGGCTGCATGCATGGCATTGTGGGTGACCCCTCCATCCCAGAGTTCTTTGCTCCGTGTCCTAACACGTGCAGCAGCCATTTTAGGAAAAAAGACTATTCGTGACCACAAAGCGTGGTGAAGTTTGACTTAGGTGCAAATCAAATATTTCCTGAAATTTGGATCAAATTCCACTTTGTCAATTTTGATTCCATCATCTCTGATTATTATTATTATTATTATTATTATTATTATTATTATTATTATTATTATTATTAAATTCTCCGCAATGTATTTTGGAATTTTTTCCCCAACTTATCTACATATTTATTATCTTGAATAAAAGAATGAAAAAAAAGACCCTTTAAAATTATATCTCAACTGATTAATTAGACTAAGCTAATTTTTTTTACACAGGAGAAGCTCACGAATCCTCACTGGACTCTCCCGATATAGATTCTTCCACCCGTGAAGGTATAAATTGGCCATAATATGAAGCCTTGTAGAATTTTCTGATTATTTGACTGACTGACTGTTCCACTGTGTAGGATTTCTTTTTTGTTTTCTAGTTTAAGTGTTTTGTGCTTTATTGTTTTAGGATTAAATACAGTTTTTTTTATATCCACAAATATGGAGATTCTACACAGCACAAACAAAGCCAAGGTGTGCAGTTATATTATTCCTAATATTACAACATGAAATCCTCTTCCTGAAGAAAATTGACTGGATCTTCTATTCAGCAAAATTAGTGTTAGAAGTGAATTGTCTATGATACAAGGGTGCAGGATGTTTTTAGATACGTTGCAGACTTTTAACAGAAATTCAGGCGCTTCCTACAGGAACCACCACATTCAGTTGTATGAGATGGGTTTTCTGAAACAAATCTGCTCATCTGAATAGACCCCTATCTTGGCTTGGCTATGTTACTCAGAGAACTAGTTACTGAAAACTCTTCTGATACTTAAAGAGAATGTGTCATCGGAAAACTGATAAAAATATCTTATGTTAGACATTTCTATGTTAAGAAAATCTATTTAAAAGAAATTGTTAAATCCTCCCTTTTTTCAGACTGGACATTAAGTATAATGATGTTGAGTAGGGATGAGCCAATCCATGAAAGATCAGGTTCGCCAGGTTCGGCCAAACTTCAGGTCAAAGTTCGGGACCCGAACTTTACCTGAACTTCAGCCCGAACCCCATTAAAGTCAATGGGGACCCAAACTTCACTTTATTATTTTCCGTTAGAGCATGGTTGTAATAGTAAATATTAGCATTCTTAGCTAAATAAAATGGCCATCCAGGGGTTAAAAATAATAAAAAAACTCACCTCATCCACTTGATCGTGCAGCCGGTGTCCTCTTCTTTCTGAAGGACCTGCTATGGCGTCACCACGCTCACCACCTGGTAACTATAGATGAGCTTCGTACAAATCTTCTTAAATCTTTGTACGCTAACACTACGTACGCATCTCATAATTTGTACGCTAATGATACGCATGTCATAATTTGTATGTTAATGATACACATCTCATAATTTGTACACTAATGTGTACGGATTCAGTTAAGTAGCGTACTTTTACTGTATGTTCGTTATTTGTGCGGACCTAGTGTTGTGCGTGCATATGACGTAATTGCTAGACAATAATACACTAAAGCTTTGCACGCACTTTGTACGCTCAGGCATGCATATTCGCAGGAATGTTCGCAGAACACGACCAGAATAACAAATATTTTTTTAACGCAACTTGGACGTATCTCTAGCGGTGACGTCATCCCAGGTCCTTTTGCAGGTTCTACAGAAAGAAGAAAGAAGAGCGATCAAGTGGATAAGGTGAGTTTTTTAAACTATTTTTAACCCCTGAATGGCCATTTTATTTAGCGTTCAGTCTTAAAAATGCTATTAATTTCCTTTCTAACCATGTTATAAAGGGAAATAATGAAATCACCCAAACACCGAACTAGAACCCGAACTTTGGTGAAAAAGTCCGGGTTCGGGTCCGGGTACCCAAACTCGCAAAATTCAAACTCGCAAAATAAGGTACGAACCTGAACTTTGCAGTTTGGGTTCGCTCAGCTCTAATGTTGAGGCTTCCTTTTCTGTAGAAATCACATTTCAGCAGCCATTTCATTATCATATGAAGGATTACAATGACAGGGAACACCTACATATAGATAACACAGGTTCCTCCATTCACAATAGGGAATGGTCACAGCTCAATTCTTTCTCGGCACTGGTCACTGAGCATGCTCACTACACTCGACCATAGACGTCAATGGACATTTACATTTAAGTCTCTAAATGATGTTCCTAGCAGCCCAGTCAAGATGGTCGGCCCATAAACTTACATAAAAATGCGTAGATGAAAAAATCTACAATCACAAATTAAAACAGATTATATAAAAGGAATATTTGGCACTATCCTTTTTATTTGGTAAAAAAAATAAAAAATAAATAAAAATAGACACTAATTACATCACTTGAAATCCTGAAAACATGACCGGCAGGTGAGCCTTGAGGACTGGAGTTGAGGAAGACTGCTGTACAATGTGCATCTTTTTGAGTATCACAAGAACCAGACTAAAGAAAAATGAATTTTTAGAAATTTATTTAGGGTCTTATACTAACAAATTGGTTGGAAGATTTGATTCTTGAAGAAATACTGTATTTTTCTCCCCAAAAGTGGGGGTAAAATGCCCCTGCATCTTATGGGGCGAATACTAATGAGCGCTTCCATTAAGGAAGCGGTCATTAGCACTGGAGGACCGGTAAGTGGTGAAGGCTCTGTTCTCACCACTTCCTAGTCCTCGGCTGTGTGCTGCTCACGGCGTGAGGGTGCTCTGTGACCTCACGCTGTGCGCGTCAGGTCACAGCTGACAGCAGGAGGAATAAGAGTGCCGGAGCAGCAGAGTGGCGGCATCCTGAGCAGGAGAGGTAAGTGTTTTTTTTTATTTAATGGAACATGAGGCAATATGGAGCTGCTGGAGGCTAATCTGGGGCAATAAGAAGCTGCACTGCTGGGGGTTTATTTGAAGCAATATGGGGATGCTGGGGACTGATCTGGCGCAATTATTTAAAATAATCAAGTGAATTATTCTACCGGTATGTCTCCTTTATTCTGTAATCTGGGGTTTCATCCGCGATTCTGTTCTTTTTCACCATCTGCCTCCTTGGTCCTGGAGGCTAACCTAGTTATTAGTGAACTGTGCACAGTCTGGGCCCAGGTTCAGTCGAACCTGAAAAAAGCCCAGGAGGTTCAGCTAGCAAAAGACGTTCTCAGGGTGATAAGGTGTGGTTGTCCACTAAGAATTTGCGCATGAAGGTACCAGCAAATAAATTTGCTACTCGATTCATTGGGACTTACGAGATTATGTTATCAACGCTGTATTTTTAAATTGTGTTTGCCTATTTCCTTCCGGATACATAATGTATTCCATAAGTTCTTACTTAAATGTTCCATCTGTTTCCCATGTAGATGAGCCTCCGTCGCCAGTGGAGGTTCAGGACAATTAGAACATGAGGTTTCTAGGGTTGTTGATGTGAGGAACGTTCAGAACTCATTTAAGTATCTGGTGCACTGGAAGGGGTTTGGACCGGAGGAGAGATCCTGGGTGCCAGCCAGCAAGATGCACGTGGACTCTCTAATTAAGAGATTTCATCTGGCTCATCCAAAGAAACCGGCTCCGGCAAGTAAGGGTCCAGTGGCCCCTCGTGCAAGGGGAGCCAGCATCCTCGTATCCATAGCAACCCAGGGGAGGGGAGGACCCGGCGATGCATGCTTCACAAGCACGGCTGACGTCCTCCATCCCCTGCAGCAGGGGAGCTGACCCCCGACTCCCATGAGTCGGCGCTCAGGTGTATTGAGGTTTCTGATTTGGGTCACGTGATTCTGGCCATGTCTGACCCATCTGCTGGGCCTATTTAAACAGTCAGCCTGCTGGCCACAGGTTGCCTGTGATTGGTCTTATTTCCAAGAACCTGCTATATTGAACTGCTGTGACCTTGTGCTTTGACTTTTGGCTTGTGAATTTGACTCCGTCCTCGTCTCATCCTTTGTACTTCGTTACCTCTTGGTTTTGACCTCGACTTGTGTATTTGACTCTACTTTGTTTGATCCTCTGGTGTTTGACGTGACTTCCCGGTTTGACTTTGTCTCGGCGATCTTTGTATTTTGTGTGAGTTTTGTCTTTGTTTATTGTTTTCTCCCATTGTTTCCTCCCTGTACGCGCCTGCACGTACCTAGGTTAGGGAACATTGACTAGTTGTACACTGTTGCCTAGAACGGGCCGTGCAAGTAGGCAGGGTCAGAGGCCTGCACATATTCCTGAATACATGTCAGTTACAAAGTGAAAGTAATAAGCCTGGGAACGCAAGATCACCTATAATGCCATGCAGCCATCCAATCAGTAGATGGAAATCCCCATGTAATAGCCCATTAAAAGCCTCATCCTGCGCGGTCTCTGCCATTTTACTGTTATCTGAGCAAAGGGAGAGACATGACAAGTGCTAGGGACAGTGTATAAGAAACCTTTAATTGTGGAATATTGGAAAGGGATAGTGCATGGACAGTGCAGGAGCAGTGTAGGGAGATTATAGGGAGTGTTTTTACACACCGTGGGGAGATCATATCAAGATGGCAGGGAAAGTGTGGGGACAGACCAGACTCTGTAATATGAAGCTGAAGGGATCCATAGGAGACAGCTCAATTTGCATCAATCCCTGTGTAGGGCAGAGGAGCTATCTAATTGAACAGTGTCCACTTTTTTTTAATAGATAAGCAATTCTATTAGGCCTTCATTCTCAAATTGTGGTGAATACGCTGTCTAATACTGCTGTTGGAGTGTCCACTTTGATACTGAATAACACATTTTACATATACAGTTACTGTTACTGTACAGTATGTCCAACAAAGAGGTGCCAGGAACCTTTAAAGCAATGGGCAGTGGCAACAATGTTGCTGTAGCAGCAGAAGAAGGGGGTGGTAGCAGCAGTCGCATAAACAGGCCAGAGCTGTCACTGTCATCCAGCCGTCGTGTTTTGACGACCAATCCCGCTGTCCTGGAATGGTTGACTCGGTCTTCAACATCATCTAATCTGATGTCAGTTGGTAGTTTCTCTGACACTACACTTAGTTGGCATGGCCCAAGAACAAGCTCTGTGCCCTCACTTGTCCTGAAACTACCTATTTCTTTTTCTGCTCCTTCTGCCAGAAAAATGATGTATGCCGCTGGATCTACTCCGCTTTTGAGCAAGGAAGATATTTTTGAGGACAGTGAGCAGCTACTGGCCAGCACAGATTTGGAGGAAGGCTCCACTGTTTCCTCCTGTAGGTATGTAAGTAGCAATGATGACAGTCGTGTGGGAGCAGTTGTTGCGAGCATTCAGGGGCGCGGCCATGAGACTGGTGAGGATGACTTAAGTGAGGAGCAGACAGTAGTGGATGATGATGTAATCGATCACATGTGTGAGTCGGGCGAAGAGGGGGATTTATCAACATCATGGTGAGGTTGGCAGCTGAGCCAGCAGGGTGCAAGCGTGGCTTTGAGCCAGCAGGGTGGCAGCAGTGTGAGATCCTGAGAAAAATGTGCTCGGGGTAGATAATTTGAGACTCAGGAGCCTACCTGTCCGGACACAACCAACTCAACAGCGCATTAATTTTTTATCAAGTTTCATATGTATTATCTGTGAGAAGAAGATGAACCATGGCCCTGTGTCAACAAATGCTTTAGCATACAGTGGCCTGGGAAAACTGTGGTGCTATTGTAGTGGTACAGCCTGACACATCTCTCAGAGGCCCATACCCTTTCTCCAGCAGTCAGGGCTCCACCAACTCAGCAGAAGGGAGCTGTGTTTCCTTTCCATTGTCTACTGGTCCTGATTCACCTTCTCTTCCTACCCCTAATCAAGCTTTTCGCTAGCAACTCATCCCCAAGGGCACAGAAGCTGAACGTGCTCCTATCCAAGTTGCTGAAACTACAGTCCATCCCTTTCTATGTGGTTGACTCTCCAAATTTTAAAGAACTGATGTCACGGGGGAGACAAGGGAAGGTGTGCCCTGTACTTGAAACCCCCCTTCTTTCCCTACCTACTTGCCTCAAACGGCCCTAGGCGGCCGCGGACAACCACGAAGACGTTCCCTATACTGGGTAAGTGCAGAGGGAGGGAAAGGGAACACAGGGAGAGACAAAACACAGACGGAACAAACACAATGATAGAGTAGTCAGCAAGCCGGGTCAAACACAGGAGATAGCGTAAATACCAGGGGTCAAGAGAAGAGAGGTCCAAGTCCAAGTCCAAAGTCAGAGTCCAAATAGCAAATCCAAAACACAAGGTCGCACAAGCACTGATCAAAAGTATAAACTAATCACAGGCATCTGAGTGAGGCAGTTGCCATCTTTAAATAGCCCACCCAGGATCATGTGATGTGGCCAGCATCACATGACCTGAGGCGGAGCAAGCTGTCCAAACAATATGCAAAGTAGCCATGTGGTGTGATCAGCACCACATGGCTAAACCCAAACAGAGAATTAACTCATGAAGTGCTGGCTGACAAGACCAGCACTTCAATTCCCTATTGCTCGTCTCTAGGGGGGCGGAGAGGTCTGGCGATGTCGTGCAGAGGGAGCACGACGCCGACCTCGCGTGACAGTACCCCCCCCTTCACGAGGGGCCACCGGACCCTTACCAGCGGGAGCAGGCTTATCGGGATGCTGCAGATGGAACTTTTGGATGAGCGAGTCTGCATGCATCCTGGTCAACGGTACCCAAGACCTGTCCTCAGGACCGAACCCCTTCCAATGTACGAGGTACTGGAAGGAATTCCGGACCCTTCTCACATCCACAATTCTGGCAATCTCATGCTCCATTTGTCCTGCTACCTCAACCGGAGGAGGAGACTGTTCCTCAGGACCAACGGGAGCAACATAACGTTTGAGCAAAGACACATGAAAAACATTATGAACACGAAGGGAGTCGGGTAAACATAACCTAAAAGAAACCGGATTGATCACCTTGGTGATCCTGTAAGGACCAATGAAGCGAGGTGCAAACTTGTAGGATGGTACCCTCATGTTGAGATTTTTAGTCGATAACCATACCTTATCCCCAACCTTAAAATTCACACCCTTAGAACGTTTTCTATCAGCCTTAGCTTTTTGAACTCCTTGGGCCTTTTCCAGGTTCGACTGAACCTGTGCCCAAACTGTGCACAGTTCTTGAGAAAAATCATTGACCTCTGGGACAACCGACGCAGATGGGGAACAGGAGCCAAAGCGTGGATGAAAACCCATATTGCAGAAAAACGGCGACATCCCAGAGGATGAATTAACACGATTATTAATTGCAAATTCAGCCAGAGACAGGAATCTGGCCCACACATGTTGGTTATCAGAAACATAACATCTGAGATATTGCTCAACGGATTGGTTAAGACGTTCAGTCTGACCATTGGTCTCCGGATGAAAGGCTGATGAAAAGGACAAAGAGATACCAATCTTATTACAGAACGCCCTCCAGAACCTAGACACAAACTGTACTCCCCTATCAGAAAACGATATTCTCAGGAACACCATGCAGTTTGACAATATTATCCAATGAACACGGACGCCAAGACCTTTGCAGAGGGTAATTTACACAAAGGAATAAAATGACACATTTTGCTGAATCTGTCAACCACCACAAATATCACGGTTTTACCCTCAGAGCACGGCAAGTCCGTGATAAAGTCCATGGACAGATGTGACCAAGGTCTACTAGGTATGGGTAAAGGATGTAACTCACCCATAGGTCGTGTCTTGGTATTCTTGGACCTGGCACAAGTGTTACACGCAGTTACAAAAGCCTGAACATCTCTGGAGATTGACGGCCACCAATACAGCCTAGAGACCAACTCCTTGGTGGCATTGATGCCAGGATGTCCACACAAAACAGAATTATGGCACTCACCCAGCAGTTGCAATCGCAAATGAGCCGGCACAAACAATTTGTCATTGGGGTACCAATGGGAGCAAGATGTTGTCCTGCCGAGATTTCAGAAGCGAGGTCAGATGAGGTAGCGGCCACGATGATATCAGCTGGCAGGATGGGCTCAGGAGGGACGTCAGGAGGCTGATACGCCTTGAAACTTCGGGATAAGGCATCGGCCTTAACGTTCTTACTCCCGGGTCTGAAGGTAACACAAAAATCAAAACGAGTAAAGAATAAAGCCCACCTCGCCTGTCTAGGATTCAATCGCTTAGCCGATTCTAAAAACATTAAATTCTTATGATCCGTGAGGACCGTAATGCGGTGAACTGCCCCTTCTAAAAAATGACGCCATTCCTCAAATGCCCACTTGATTGCAAGTAACTCCCTATTACCAATGTCATAATTCCTCTCGGCAGGAGAGAACTTGCGGGAGAAGAAGGCGCATGGCATAAGATTAGTTAAGGTGGAAGACCCCTGGGACAGTACAGCCCCCACACCATCCTCAGACGCATCCACCTCAACTACAAAAGGCTTACTTTGATCAGGCTGGACCAACACAGGAGCATTCATAAAACACTGCTTTAACCTTTCAAAGGCCTCAATAGCTGCAGGGGGCCAATTGACCAGATCAGCCCCCTTGCGAGTCAAATCCGTAATGGGTTTGGCTACCACAGAAAAATTTTTGACAAATTTACGATAAAAATTAGCAAACCCCAGAAATCGCTGGAGCGCCTTCAAAGAGGAAGGTCGCACCCAATCCACAATGGCCTGTACTTTAACTGGGTCCATTTTGAAAGAAAAAGGGGTGAGAATGTATCCCAAAAAGGCCACTTCCTGAACACCAAAGGTACACTTCTCCCCTTTAACGAACAACTTGTTTTCACGCAACACCTCCAGCACTTGCCTGGTGTGAGATACGTGACTTTCCCAGTCTGCAGAAAAAATCAGGATGTCATCAATATAGACAATTACAAATTTCCCAATAAATGGTCTAAAAATGTCATTGACAAAGTTTTGGAAAATTGCCGGAGCGTTACTTAACCCAAAAGGCATTACCAAGTACTCATAATGACCTTCCGGGGTATTAAAAGCAGTTTTCCATTCGTCCCCCTCACGAATCCTGATTAGGTTGTATGCCCCCTTCAAATCCAGCTTGGTGAACCAACAGGCCCCCTGGACCTGATTCAGCAAGTCAGGAATAAGGGGCAACGGGTATCTGTTTTTAACAGTGATTTTATTGAGCTCCCTGTAATCGATACAGGGCCTCAATCCTCCATCCTTTTTACCAACAAAGAAAAAACCTGCCCCCATGGGAGAGACTGAAGGCCGGATGTGACCCTTGGCCAGACTCTCCTTGAGATAATCCCTCATGGACTGACGTTCAGGAGTAGAGAGATTATAAATGCGACCTTTGGGATATTTGGATCCCTCAATAAGGTCGATGGCGCAATCATATTGCCGGTGAGGAGGGAGGAACTCAGTCTCGGACATGGAAAAAACGTCCGAAAAATCGCCGATATACTTGGGCAAGGAAAGAGACTCAGTGGTACCTCCAAACAGCAATACTGATTTACAACATTTGTCACAATTCATTCCCCATTTTTCCAATTCACCTACCGACCAGTTGATCACAGGGTTGTGGTCCTGTAACCATGGCAGACCTAAAACAAGGTCGGCAGGTAAATCCTTTAATACAAGGAAGGAACAAGTCTCGGTATGGGTAATTCCTACAGTTAATACAACCTCAGGAGTACAAAACTCCACTCTCCCATTATTCAATGGAGTGGAATCCAGTGCGATAATTTCAATCACCTTCCTTAAAGGAACTAGCGGAATCCCCACAGATTGTATAAAATCAAAATCAATAAAATTAATGGCAGAACCAGAATCAACAAAAGCCTTACCGGACCCCCTGAGTTGGTTGTACGCAATGGAGATAGGTAATAATACTTTCCTCCTTACCACCGCTGGGGTTACCTTACTTCCGGCAGAAAGCTCTCTAGAGGGCAGAAGTTTCGGGCATTGCTGGAGCCAGTGGTTCGTCTCACCGCAGTAGAAACAGGTTCCATTCAAGCGTCTCTGATCTCTCAAAGTTCCTCCCCACTGTATGGACTCCTCCGGGACCCTGGTAGAAGGTGGACTCAGAAGAGGGGATTCAGGCAGGACGACACCCTGAGGAATATCTGAACGTTCCCTCCGTCTCTCCCTCACTCGACGATCCAGTTTAATGGCTAGTGTCATGGCCGCCTCTAGGGTGTCAGGAGTAGGGTAACTGACAAGTAAGTCCTTAAGATGGTCAGACAGCCCCACCCTAAACTGGCTTCTCAAAGCAGGGTCATTCCATCCAGAGGAAACACACCACTTTCTAAACTCAGCACAGTAATCCTCTACTGGACGGTTACCCTGCCGAATGTCTCTGAGCTGAGTCTCAGCTACAGAAGTCAAGTCAGGCTCCTCATATAATAGGCCTAAGGCCTGAAAAAATGCTTCCACAGACTGCAAGCTTGGGGAGTCAGGCGGTAAAGAAAAGGCCCATTCCTGCGGATCACCTTGCAGCAAGGAAATAATTATTCCTACCCGCTGCTGCTCGGCACCCGAGGAGTGAGGACGTAAGCGAAAATACAATTTTACGCTCTCCTTAAAGGAACGGAAAGTTTTCCGGTTCCCCAAAAACCGATCCGGCAATTTAACATGAGGTTCCACAATGGGGTTAGATGTGGAGGGAGCCGCTACTAGTGCAGGTTGTAGCTGCTCCTGATGTAGGAGCCTCTCGGCCAGGTCCTGGATCATCTGCGCCATACCCTGAACCTGGTCCGTGAGCACCCGCAATTGCTCCATATGATATGGCCTGTGATTCTGTCACGGGGGAGACAAGGGAAGGTGTGCCCTGTACTTGAAACCCCCCTTCTTTCCCTACCTACTTGCCTCAAACGGCCCTAGGCGGCCGCGGACAACCACGAAGACGTTCCCTATACTGGGTAAGTGCAGAGGGAGGGAAAGGGAACACAGGGAGAGACAAAACACAGACGGAACAAACACAATGATAGAGTAGTCAGCAAGCCGGGTCAAACACAGGAGATAGCGTAAATACCAGGGGTCAAGAGAAGAGAGGTCCAAGTCCAAGTCCAAAGTCAGAGTCCAAATAGCAAATCCAAAACACAAGGTCGCACAAGCACTGATCAAAAGTATAAACTAATCACAGGCATCTGAGTGAGGCAGTTGCCATCTTTAAATAGCCCACCCAGGATCATGTGATGTGGCCAGCATCACATGACCTGAGGCGGAGCAAGCTGTCCAAACAATATGCAAAGTAGCCATGTGGTGTGATCAGCACCACATGGCTAAACCCAAACAGAGAATTAACTCATGAAGTGCTGGCTGACAAGACCAGCACTTCAATTCCCTATTGCTCGTCTCTAGGGGGGCGGAGAGGTCTGGCGATGTCGTGCAGAGGGAGCACGACGCCGACCTCGCGTGACAACTGATGGCTTACTGAGCATCACTACCTATCTACAAAATCTGTACTAGCCTTGCATATGTACATACAGCAATATATGGGCCAGTTCTTGAGCCTGTTGGTGTCTAGTACAGTTCATTCCAGAGCTGACATGTGGAGCTTTATGTCCTTTATGGTCCAATGGGTAAATGTTGTTCCTGCCCAGTCACATCAGCAACTTGGCCAGATAATGTTCTCAAGCTGTGAGTCCTGCACCAATGTTCTCCTTTGCCTCCTTGTCCTCACCTTGTCTTCAGCCTCCACTGCAGGAAAAATTCTGAGTGCTCCTCCAGCATACCAGAGCACGGCGTTGTCACGCTGTTCTTCACCTGCAGTGTCACGATGTTCTGCACCTGGTTTGCCTGGGCAAATGGAGTCACACCGGAGAGGAACTGCTCCACGTCCTTCAAGAAGAAATTAAATCCTGGCTGTCCCCTCACCAACTTAAATTTGGAACCATGGTCACCGACAACAGGAAGAACATTGTGTCATTGATGCGTGGAGGAGGGCTGAGCCATGTGCCCTGCATGGTGCATGTCTTTAATCTTGTTGTAAAGCGGTTCCAGAAGTCTTCCACCCAACTTCAAGACATCCTGAAAATTTCTAGGAAACTGTGCATGATACAGGTGTTGCCTTATATCTATTGATGCTGCATTATCTTTGACCTTCTATTTGTCCGATTTGGTTGTGTGTTGTCCCTGACTTTATACTCTCTGTCCTCATTGCTGGACTTTGGTGAGCCTTTTGTCTGTGCCTGGTTTTACTTTTTCCGACGCAATATTTATTGTATACAATTTTTAAAGTTTTTGTGTCTTTATTTAATAATACTACATTATATATTTTATATAACTGTATATGGTTTTCTTGGGGTTTATGTCTATGATAGTTCTAAAACCGTTTTTGCACTCCATGTCATGGTGAGTGTGCCCCCTCTTTCCATTATTATTAAATAAATAAAACTGAAGCAGAATAAGTCTCCCTGCAGTCTCCCTACACTGTCCCTGCAGTCTCCCTGCAGTCTTTCTGCACTCTCCCTGCACTCTCCCTACGTTCTCCCTACACTCTCGTTTTCAGCAAACACTCTCCCTACACTTGCTACATTGGCCCCTACAACCAGCTCAAAGGACAGTGGCAGAAACTGTGCAAGATGAGGGTTTTACAGGGCTGTGACATCACAAGTGATAGCTATCTGAGGATCGGCTGGCTGCATGGCATTGTGATCTTGCGTTCCGAGGCTTGTCTCCTCTACACATAGTATGACTTTGTAACATGTCCCATGTGTAACATTTTAGGAAAACCTGATTTATTACCATAAAGTGCAAGGAATTTTGGATTTGTTTAAAATCTAAGTTCTCCTAAACCTGCGACCGATTTCCGCTTCTGGTGCTTCACTTTGCTCAACCCTTTTACTAATAATAATAATGACAAATATGAATTACATTTGGTGTCATTTTTACTGTTATTACAGGAGAACAATCACACTGCAGTCAGAGAATTTTTCCTCTTGGGATTTCAAGTCAGTCAAGATTTCAGAATGTTTTTATTCTGTCTTCTCCTGGTGGTTTACTGTGGGACACTATGTGGGAACCTCCTCATTATCACCCTGGTGTCCACCAGTAAGAACCTCCAGACTCCAATGTACTTCTTCATCTCACAACTGTCCATCACTGACATCATATTGATCACAGATATTGTCCCCAACCTGCTCCACATCCTACTGAATAATGGAGGAACCATCACTTTTATTGGCTGCATGGCACAATTTTGTTTCTTTTGTTTAGCAGAAGGATGTGAATGTTTTCTTCTCACTGTGATGTCTTATGACAGATATGTGGCCATCTGTAATCCCCTCCGATATTCCACAATCATGACAAATAAATATAGTGTAAAACTGGTTATTTTCTATTGGCTAGCAGTTTTTATCATAGTCATTATTGAAACTTCATCACTATCAATGCTAAAGTTTTGTGGTAAAAATAGAATTGACCATTTCTTCTGTGATATTGCTCCATTGCTAGAAATTGCCTGTTCAGGTACTCAGTTTCTTGAATTAGAAGTTTCTATGGTAGGTCCTCCAATACTTTTTATCCCAATTACAATAATAATAGTGTCATATGTTAATATTGTAGTTATCATTTTAAGAATGCCATCAAATATTAGTAGACAGAAAGCCTTCTCCACCTGTAGCTCCCACCTCATTGTGGTCTTCATATTCTACTGGAGTCTGTTCAGTGTTTATGTTGTCCCAACAAAAGGACAGTCATCAACCATTAGTAAAGTCCTATCTCTGTTCTATACTGTGTTCACTCCTTTCATTAACCCCTTAATATACAGTTTAAGAAATAAGGACATTATGAAAGCCTTACAGGAAACATTTTTTTGAAAATTCACTTTGGCTTCTTCGAGCCTCTGCTTCCTTTTGAACATTGTCAAAAATCATATATCCCTTTTTACACCATAGAAGGTAAAAACATATTGGAGTTATGACGATATACAACACTGGATAGAAGAGTTTTCCCAGCACTCAGCTAGAGCTACATTGTAACTTAATTGGAGGTATCCAAACCCCACAAACTCCTTCTCTTAAACTACTACTACTACCTTTTTTTATAATTCTTTTATTCCTTTCCGTTCTCCTCCACTCAAATTATTGTTTTTGTTTCTATTTGCAGTCAATTTTTATATATCCTCTGTTACCAATTTAACAAATATTTCCATTTCTGGGCATAAATTGATTGGGGGAGGGACGTTTTAATTTTTTTTTTTTTCTTAAAATCGACGGTACTTCTCTTACCTTATCATCTTTCTCCTCATTCTGTAAGGATTCCAGAATTTGTAGTGCTTCAGCCTCTTGTGTTGTATTAAAACCTTGTGAATCTGTTTTCTTATGGTGTAATTTACTTAAAACCAACTTTCTCACAAAAATATTGACGTATTTGATTACAGTGAAAAAATCCAAATCACTCGAAGGGGAAAAATTGAACCCTTTAGATAACACCTTTAGTTGACATTCAGTTAGTTGATATGTAGAATAGTTAATTGCCGGCACTTTATCTTCTCTCCTTGATTTTCCACCTTTTCCAAGTCAATCCTCTATTTTCCTTTGGTTTCTTGGATTCCTATTGTTCCAATTCCTATTGTATCTAAGGAGTCGATGTCCATCACCTTTACTTACTTCCCTTTCCTCATTCGATCTTAGTGAAAACTGTGATGAGGATCTTGATATCCCCTTTGGAATACTTCTCTGCCACCTATAAACTCTGTTTGATAATTGGCAATATCCCAATGAAACTTTTTGCGATTAGTGATCTCTTTTTCCCATGTTACAAAGTCCTGTGCCAATTCTTGTTGGTATTTTAGGTTGGTAAATGACCCCCTTAGTGTAGACAGCATGCAAAGGTGAGAGCACTAATGTAATTTTGGAGCTTCAAGTGGCCACTGATGGCAGCAGTAACTCACACTTTGTTAACGCCTGAGAAAATGGCCTTAGTAAAGCCAATATTATCAACCTTTATGGAAACTGGCATATTTTAATGGCTGATGTTGTTGGGGTGGTCTCCCTTGACTTTCTTCCCCCTGTACTATATATTTTCTGGGGTCAAGGACCCATCCATCTCCTACTCCTGTGCTGAGTCTCCTTCTGTGTCTTCCAGGCCACCTACCTTTCCTCCTGTAGCCGCAGCAAGTACATGATTCCTGCAAATCCTCCTTCCATGCAGCTTGATGTTTTATTTGACCCTCACCTCCTCCGGTGAAAACATTTTGGGGAAAGATTCCGGTGAGACAGATGGCTGTGGCTTTAGGCCGTGTGTGGGCTGCAGATGGCGGGTTCCAGTGTTGCAGACCACCCACATTCTCTGCTTATTCCAGCACATAGGAGAAAAAAGTAAGGTGCCCTCTGTGAATACCTTAAGGTGCCTTTTGCAGATGGCAATAGGGATTATTCCCTGGTGGTGGGATGGCAGCAATGGCTGCTTGATTCTGCAGGAGGGGCAGGGAACTATGTTAAAACGCAGACATATCAAATGCCCAGCCCCTGGAAGTCCGTATCACAATACTTTAAAAAAAAATATGGCACAACCAAATTTATCACATGCAGGGAGCACAGCACAGCCACATAGCAATTATTAAAATATACCAAGTGGCTGTACTGAATAATAATAATAATAATAATAATAATAATAATAATCTTTATTTATATAGCGCCAAAATATTCTGTAGCTCTTTACAGGTCAGGAGTTCATGTACAGACAGTCATAAATAACATAGCAATAGACAAGTCAATAATTAGAACAAGAGGAATGAGGGCCCTGCTCGCAAGAGCTTACAATCTATAAATAATAAAAATTAAGAGGGACATTTATTAAGATTTTTTATGATGCTGGTCTTAATAACCCCTATATCTGTCGGTGGATTCAGTGCCAGTTCTAAATGTAAGATTGTGAACGGTCTTACATTTAGACATTTTCTACGCCTAACTCCTTGCCTTTTCATACCACGCCCACTTTTTTAGATCTGGCGTGAGCAGTTGCAGATTGTAGCGCAACTAATTCTGGATAATAAATGACCCCTGAAAGGTTGAGTGATGGCTATTAGGGATGTGCGGACCTGTGGATGTTCAGGTTCGCTGGGTTCAGCCGAACTGTGGGTCAAAGTTCGGGTTCAGAAACAGAATTTGACCCAAACTCGAACACAAACCCAAACCCAAATCCATTGAAGTCAATAGGGACCCAAACTTTGCTGCACTAAAATGGCTGTAAAATAGTCATAATAAGGGCTAGAGGGCTACAAAAGGAAGCAAAATGGAAGTAAGAGCAGAACAATTTCCCTGCAAACAAATGTGCATGGGGAAATGACTTAAAACAACATAGAATAGAAAAAAATAACATAATAATAATAATCTTGAACTAGGAGGCGGAGGTCAAAGTGGAGTAGGAGGATGGGGAGGCGGTAGACGTGACGGTGTAGGTGGAAGCAGCGGTGGAGGAGGGGAAGTTAGGGCTGTTTATGTTTTGTTTTGGTTTTTTATTTATTTATTTATTTATATAAATGTGGGAAGGCCCCAAAACATAGGGAAATAGAAAAGAGAATGCAAAGAGAAAGTGTGCTGGAGTATAACAATAGCTGGTTGCGGCCCAGTCAGCACAAGTCCTGTGGGATCCATGTCTGGTTCATTATAATGAACGTGAGCTTGTCCACGTTGGCTGTGGACAGGCCAACGTGGACCCCCCCCCCCACCACACACACACAGAGCTAAACACGTTCAGACAATATACTTGCTGCAGGGCAGGCTAGCACCTCCAAGGCGTAAAGGGCAAGCTCAGGCCATGAGCCCAATTTGGAGACCCAGAGGTTAAATGCAGACCCATCATTCAGTACGTGAAGATGTGGGCAAATTCTTCCACCATGTTGCTGAAATGCTGCCTCCTGCTAAGACATTCCGTATCCGATGGTGGTGCTGGTTGTTGTGGCGTGCTGACAAAGCTTTTCCACATTTAGGCCATGTTAACCCTGAGCTGTTTGCAGTGCTCCAGCTGCTTTGGCGACTTCTTCTTACTCTGCCTTTGCCTTGTGCTTCCACTGAGCGCGTCTACCAGCACGTCACCTATCCGGAAAAATAGTTTGGAGAGATAGAAAGAGAGGAAAAAGACGTATTTTTAAAAGTGACGTTCAGTATAGATCAGTTAAAGAGAAAGAAAATATTTTATGAAATGGATTTGTATCACTGAGAGCAAAAGAACGTATTTTTTACATGACGTGCAGTATAGATCACTTGGAGATAAAAAGGGGAATGTGCAGACTTGGGCTGCTATAGTGCAAATCACTATGGTGGTGACAACAGAGTGAGCGAGTGACACTGCGGTAGCAGGCGAACCACATAAACATTTTTCGTGGCCCTGTATGGCGGCGGTGACAACAGAGTGACTGAGTTAGTATGCGGTAGCTGGTGAAGCACCCAAAAATGTAGCCTGACACAGCATGGCGGTTACACCACCAATGACTTTGTCCAACTGAGAATGCAGTGAAATGGCTTTTGTTGAGCCTCCAAAAATTTTTTTTCTTTTCGGAGTACATAAAGTCGACCATCATTTTTTATTTTTTTTTTTAAATGTCGGTACTTGCGCCTCCTGCAAAATTGTTTTGGACTGTCTGTTTAACGCTTCTGAAACATTGTTTTACAGTGTCTGTAGTTGACACTGTGGAAGAAATATTTGGAGAGAGGGCCTGTAGGTGGACCTCCGGAAAAATTGTTTGGAGAGAGGGCCTGTAGGTGGCCCTCTGGAAAAATTGTTTAGAGAGAGGGCCTGTAGGTAGCCCTCCGGAAAAATAGTTTGGAGAGAGGGCCTGTAGGGGGCCCTCCGGAAAAATTGTCGTAAAGGAGTGCCAGTTGGCCCTCTAAAAAATTGCGTTTTGGGTCAGCGTTAGGCAAAGACGACAAGGAGGAGGAGGAGTAGGAGGAGTAGAGAAGAGGAATCGGATACATAAGTAATGTTAATCTTTAGCTGCTTTCCCCCGGAGGAGATTTGAATTCCGTGGAAATCAAGGCCTTGTTCTTTTTAATAAGCGCCAGCCTGTCAGCGCTGTCAGTTGACAGGCGTGTACGCTTATTGGTGATGACGCCACCAGCTGCACTGAATACCCGCTCTGACAACACGCTAGCGGCAGGGCAGGCCAGCACCTCCAAGGCGTACAGCGCCAGTTTAGGCCACGTGTCCAGCTTTGAAACCCAGCAGTTGTACGGAGCAGAGTGATCGGTCCGGACGTTGGTATCTTCAGCTAGGTACTCCCTCACCATATTTCTGTAAAGCTCACCCCTACTCTGCCTAGACTGGGGACAGGTGACAGTGTCTTGCTGGGGTGACATAAAACTGGCAAAGGCCTTGGAGAGCGTTCCCCTGCCAGTGCTGGACAAGCTGCCTGCTCGCCTCCTCTCCCCCACTACTTGGCCCACAGAACCACGCCCTCTGCCGCTAGCGGCATCAGATGGGAAGGTTTGTTTCAGCTTGTGCACCAGGGCCTGTTGATATTGATTCACTCTCATACTCCTTTCCTCTACAGGGATGAGAGTGGAAAGGTTCTGCTTGTACCGTGGGTCCAGGAGAGTGAACAACCAGTAATTGGTGTTTGAAAAAATGCTTCTAACGCGAGGGTCACGGGATAGGCATTCTAACATGAAGTCTGCCATGTGCGCCAGAGTCCCAAAACGCAAGAATCCCCTCTCCTCACTGTCCTGAATCTCCAATTCCTCATCCTCCTCCAAATCCTCCTCTTCAGCCCATACACGCTCAAGAGTTAAGAAGGACTGAGCATTGGTACCCTCTTCTGTCTCGCCATCATTCTCCTCCTCTTTCTCCTCATCCTCATCCCCCTCCTCCAATACGCGCTGAGAAACAGACCGGAGGGTGCTCTGGCTATTAAAGGGGTTCTCCGAGTTATAAATATTGATGACCTATCCTCAGGATAGGTCATCAATATCAGATCGGCAGGGGTCCGACACCCGGCACCCCCGCCGATCAGCTGTTTGAAGAGGAGGCGCGCGCCGCATCAGCGCTGCCTCCTCTTCACTGTTTACATGCTGGCCGACTCAGGGGTAGTGGTGAGTAGGTGTAATTACACCTCACTGCCCCATTCATTTCTATGATAGAATCGCTTCCATAGACTTGTATGGGAAGCGATTCTTCCCATAAGAAATGAATGGGGCAGTTAGGTGTAATTACACCTACTCACCACTACCCCCGAGTCGGCCAGCATGTAAACAGTGAAGAGGAGGCAGCGCT
>ONZH01025220.1:0-20827 GCA_900303285.1 Rhinella marina
TTCGCAATCTCATTGCGGTGGCTGCCCCTCGGTATTCGGTCCCCAGCCGCCACTATTTTTCCCGATGTGCCGTCCCAGCCCTACACCAGCACGTGTGCGGGTATTCAGTGCAGCTGGTGGCGTCATCACCGATAAGCGTACACGCCTGTCAACTGACAGCGCTGACAGGCTGATGCTTATTAAAATGAACAAAGCCTGGATTTCACCGGAATTCAAATCTCCTCCGGGGGAAAGCAGCTAAAGATTAACATTACTTATGTATCCGATTCCTCTTCTCTACCCCTCCTACTCCTCCTCCTCCTTCATATCGTCTTTGCCTAACTTTGACCAAAAAAACACCATTTTTCAGAGGTCCAACTGGCACTCTTTTACCACAATTTTTCAGGAGGGCCCCCTACAGGCCCTCTCTTCAAACAATTTTTCCGGAGGTCCACCTACAGGCCCTCTCTCCAAACAATTTTTCCGGAGGTCCACCTACAGGCCCTCTCTCCAAACAATTTTTCCAGAGGTCCACCTACAGGCCCTCTCTCCAAACAATTTTTCTGGAGGTCCACCTACAGGCCCTCTCTCCAAACAATTTTTCCGGAGGTCCACCTACAGGCCCTCTCTCCAAACAATTTTTCCAGAGGTCCACCTACATGCCCTCTCTCCAAACAATTTTTCCGGGGGTCCACCAACAGGATCTCTCTCCAGTTCCAGTTTCCAGTTTTATTTGCGCAAACTGCCTAAATTTTTTTTTTGGGATAGGTGTGAAAAATAATATTACCTGCGTATCTATATTGCCCAACATTGAATACGGTAGCAACAAGAAGACCAAACACATGCTGCCCACAGGGTTCCACAAATTTCTGGTCCACAATGTCAAGGAGCTCGAGGTTCTGTTGATGATCAACAAGTCCTTCTGTGCAGAAATCGCCCACAACGTCTCCTCAAAGAACCGAAAGACCATTGTGGAGAGAGCGGCACAGCTCGCCATCAAAGTGACGAACCCCAACGCCAGACTGCGCAGCGAAGGTAACAAATAAATATCTCTGTTCCTGTGCCTGATCCACCCAAGTTGAATCTGTCCCATCATGAGAAAGTCCCCCCAAGGAGTCCCCACTGTAACTTGCTTCCCATACAACTACCTCACCCCCCGACACCTGTGTCTCGCCATTGTCCACCACCTCCTCAGACAACACTGGTAAATCCCCACTGTCAGCACACGGAGACAGCAAAAGGTCTTGCGAATAGGGGCAGAGAATGTTCTGGGGTAGCACATCAGAGAAGGGGTGACTACGGGGTTCCAGGGAGTACGTGACCACATGCAATCTCCATCTAAAAAGTCATACTGAGGCTCACCACCATGCTTTACACTGCAATCTTATTACTGAGGCTCACCACCATGCTTTACACTGCAATCTTATTGAAAGACAGACAATCAGGGGTTCACCGCCAGGTTTTCAGGCAGCATTTTTAAGTGGGTCACCATTATTCTGTCCCTGAAAATTGCCTTGGGGTCATCGCCAGACTATTTTTATGAAAGGCCATGGGGTTCTATACACACAGTGCTGACGGAAGCCCATCAGCCTTTCTAAACACAATTGAATCTGTCCCATCATGAGAAAGTCTCCCCAAGGAGTCCCCACTGTAACTTGCTTCCCATACAACTACCTCACCCCCCGACACCTGTGTCTTGCCATTGTCCACCACCTCCTCACACAACACTGGTAAATCCCCACTGTCAGCACACGGAGACAACAAAAGGTCTTGCAAATTGGGGCAGAGATTGTTCTGGGGTAGCACATCAGAGAAGGGGTGACTATGGGGTTCCAGGGAATACGTGACCACATGCAATCTCCATCTAAAAAGTCATACTGAGGCTCACCACCATGCTTTACACTGCAATCTTATTACTGAGGCTCACCACCATGCTTTACACTGCAATCTTATTGAAAGACAGACAATTAGGGGTTCACCGCCAGGTTGTCAGGCAGCATTTTTAAGTGGGTCACCATTACAGTGTCCCTGAAAATTGCCTTGGGGTCATCGCCAGACTATTTTTATGAAAGGCCATGGGGTTCTATACACACAGTGCTGACGGAAGCCCATCAGCCTTTCTAAACACAATTGAATCTGTCCCATCATGAGAAAGTCCCCCCAAGGAGTCCCCACTGTAACTTGCTTCACTTTTAACTACCTCACCCCCCGACACCTGTGTCCCGCCATTGTCCACAACCTCCTCAGACAACACTGTAAATTCCATCTGTCAGCACACAGAGACTGCAAAAGGTCTTGCGAATTGGGGCAGAGAATGTTCTGGGGTAGCACATCAGAGAAGGGGTGACTACGGGGTTCCAGGGAGTACGTGACCACATGCAATCTCCATCTAAAAAGTCATACTGAGGCTCACCACCATGCTTTACACTGCAATCTTTTTACTGAGGCTCACCACCATGCTTTACACTGCAATCTTATTGAAAGACAGACAATCAGAGGTTCACCGCCAGGTTGTGAGGCAGCATTTTTAAGTGGGTCACCATTACCGTGTCCCTGAAAATTGCCTTGGGGTCATTCCCAGACTATTGGCCAGATTTAGAAAAAAATGGTGCAATTAGGGAGCCTCAGAGGCATCCCTACATGCTGCCCCTGCTGTTTCCTGTCCATTTCCATGGTGTTTCCATCATTTTCTGAGGTTTCCAGGTTTTCACCCAGCCTTCCCTAGGCAAAGCCCCGGTCGAGTCTCCCATTGACTTCAATGGGGTTCATTATTCGAAACGAGCACCCGAGCATCGGGAAAAGTTCGACTCGAATAACGAGCACCCGAGCATTTTAGTGCCCGCTCATCTCTAGTTATCAGCTTATTGGTTGCAAATAGTGTTCAGCAAAGTAAAGCATTCAAAATGGAATTCAATCCAAGGTCCTCAACAAATCTGAATTTCCTCACGCTTTGTGGTAACAAATCATTTTTTTCCTAAAATGGCTGCTGCACGTGTTACAAAGTGAAAGTAAGAAGCACGGGAATGCAAGATCACCAATAAAGCCGTGCAGCCAGGCAATCTGCAGGTAGCCATATAAAACACTCATCCCGCGTGGTCTCCGCCATTGTCCTCACCATTGAGCTCAGCATACGGAAAGACTTGGCAAGCGTTCATGCACTAGGGACAGTGTTGCTGAAAATGATTAAGAGAAGAATATTGAAGAGAAAGGATGCAGGGAGACTTATTCTGTGTCAGTTTCATTCATTTATTTATTCCTACATTTACTTATTCCTACAGTACATCAGCTATAAATATAATTCAATTCCAATAAGATGGAAGCCTTTATTATTCTGGCGATAGAGTTCCAACTAATACCATCCAGTCTACACTCCTTAGGGGAGCCAGGTCTTAGTGATGACCATTCTCATCTTTTTTTGGCTTTACTTTACTTTCAAATCATCCTTCAAAGTCTCCATGTCCTAGAAAAGTCAGCAAGATGCAGAGAGAGGAGGAACTTGATGTTCCACCTGTAGGGCAGGAGAGCTCTGGGGTTGTAGAAGTGGGTATGCCAGAGTTGATTAATATTCAGTGTTTACTGTCAGATAACTTGCAGGAGATTGCAGGCAAAAAGAGCAATAATATGCACATTTTGCCCCTAACTAACCAGCCACACCATACCAACAACAGCCCCTGTGTAAAAGTGCATTAAAGGTGCCACGCGACCATTATCAATGAAGAATGACTATACAGTGTGGTCTTCATTATTAAATTAAAGGCAGCTGTGGGCTTATTGGCCAGGGGGTTCTTCACCGCAACATGGCTGTCCGTGTGGCCAAACCTAAGACAGAGTGAATTGGGTATACCGTACCTGACTTATAGCGATTTGAAACTAATTAATTCATAACAAATCAAATTTCTAGACTAACTTTGGTTAAAGTTCTGAATCAAATTTTTAAAAACTTTGCTAATCGCTAGTTTCAAATAATGGGATGCAGCTTTGTGGCACAGTCTCTGTTAGCCGAACATAGCAACATATGGTAACAGTTCATGCAGAACATTTATGGGCTTGACACAATCTAGCTTTCTGTTCACACAGGTAAGGGTGGTATGGCTTTTGACACTCCTGCTACAGGAACACAACGTAAGTGGTTCAAAACAGTTTCAATACACATGGCCTTCTTCTCTTGCATTCGCCTTGGTAGACCCTAGCAACACAGAAGTCTAGTTAAGGATCAAGTTACTGAACACTAGCATAGCCATGGCTAAATTTCTCTCCGAATTATTTTTTAGTTTTCCACTGCAATGTCAATTACATGCTTAACTAGTCTCTATCCTGACAGACTTTCTGCACACCATCTGTGAAATAAAAGCAATTTAACATCAACTGGCATAGGATATTAATACAATATAAATGTCCAGTTAGCTTCACAAGTGTGTTAGCAGTTCAAGTGTAACTTAACAAGGTATAAGGTTAGTCCAAGTAAATTACAGTTTAAGGCATGTGGATGAAGACTAGAGATGAGCGAACATGCTCGTCTGAGCTTGGTGCTCGTTCGAGCATTAGGGTATCCGCATATGCTCACTACTCGGACGAGCATATCACGATCCTCAAGGAAATGGCAACTTCCTCTTCCTGCATGTTAGCCGCCTTTTTTCAGCCAATCAACATGCAGGAGAGTCTTTGGTACCTCCTAGCATCACGTGGGGCCCCTACAAGTCGATAGCAGGGATTGGCTGGCCAGATCAGATGACCTGGGAATATAAGAATCTGGTCCTGCGCTGCTCGTCTGCATGAGATTAGGGATAGAGCTGCTGTCTGTCAGGGAGAGTGTTAGGGCCTGAATTTAGTTGTTGGTTAGGCAGGAATCACCCACAAAGAACCCAAAAGCCCTGCTAAGGGCTACAAGCACGTTTTTATTTTTTGGTCTCCTCCAGGCTGCTGGCTGGGACTTGTAGTGCAGCTACCGCCATCTTGGCTGCACACTGTTAGGGCGTGAAATTAGAATCTGGTTAGGCAGGAATCATCCACAAAGAACCCAACGCTCCTTTTTAGGGCTACAACGACATTTTTTTGTCCTCCTCTCGGCTGCTGGCTGGGACTTGTAGTGCAGCCACCACCATCTTGGCTGCACACTGTGCACTGGTGGCTGAAAGGGGACAGCACATGGTCCACACAGACCCCAATGAAATTGCCCAAAGTCCTCTCAGTACTCATTTTTGCTGCTGCTGTACCTTGGCTTACTGGGATCTGTAGTGCAGTCTAGGGAATACGTTTTGTCACTCACTTATATAAACTACAGTCCAGTGAACAATTATGAGGTGTGCGATACACTAGCCGCAGTCTAAAGAATACGTTTTTTTTCACTCAATTATATAAACTACAGTCCAGTGAACAAATGTGAGGTGTGCGATACACTAGCCACAGTCTACAGAATAGGTTTTTTTCACTCAATTATATAAACTACAGTCCAGTGAACAATTGTGAGGTGTGCTGTACAGCAGCGTCAGTCTACAAAATATGTTTTTTTCACTCAATTATATAAACTACAGTCCAGTGAACAATTGTGAGGTGTGCGATACACTAGCCTCAGTCTAGAGAATACGTTTTTTTCACTCAATTATATAAACTACAGTCCAGTGAACAATTGTGAGGTGTGCGATACACTAGCCGCAATCTAGAGAATACGTTTTTTTCACTCAATTATATAAACTACAGTCCAGTGAACAAGTGAGAGGTGTGCGATACACTAGCCGCAGTCTAGAGAATAATTTTTTTCACTCAATTATATAAACTACAGTCCAGTGAACAATTGTGAGGTGTGTGATACACTAGCCGCAGTCTAGAGAATATTTTTTTTCACTCTATTATATAAACTACAGTCCAGTGAACAATTGTGAGGTGTGTGATACACTAGCCGCAGTCTAGAGAATATTTTTTTCACTCTATTATATAAACTACAGTTCAGTGAACAATTGTGAGGTGTGCTGTACAGCAGCGTCAGTCTATAAAATACGTTTTTTTCACTCAATTATATAAACTACAGTCCAGTGAACAATTGTGAGGTGTGCGATACACTAGCCGCAGTCTAGAGAATATGTTTTTTTAACTCTATTATACAAACTACAGTCAGTCTAGTGAACAATTGTGAAGTGTGCTGTAAAGCAGTGTCAGCCTATAAAATACGTTTTTTTCACTAAAATATATAAACTACAGCCATACAGGGCCAAAATAAATTTTTAAGTGCTTTGCCTGCTGCTGCACTGTAACTCGGTCACTCTGTAGTCACAGCCATACAAGGCCTCGATAAATTTTTATGTGCTTCGCCTGCTCCTGCACTGTAACTCGGTCACTCTGTAGTCACAGCCATACAGGGTCACACTAAATTTTTATGTGCTTCGCCTGCTCCTGAACTGTAACTCGGTCACTCTGTTGTCACAGCCATACAGGGTCACGATAAATTTTTATGTGCTTTGCCTGCTCCTGCACTGTAACTCGGTCACTTTGTAGTCAGAGCCATACAGGGCCTCGATAAATTTTTATGTGCTTCGCCTGCTCCTGCACTGTAACTCGGTCACTCTGTAGTCACAGCCATACAGGGCCACGATAAATTTTTATGTGCTTCGCCTGCTCCCGCACTGTAACTTGGTCACTCTGTAGTCACAGCCATACAGGGCCACAATACATTTTTATGTGCTTCGCCTGCTCCTGCACTGTAACTCGGTCACTCTGTAGTCACAGCCATACAGGGTCACGCTAAAATTTTTAGGTGCTTCGCCTGCTCCTGCACTGTAACTTGGTCACTCTGTTGTCACAGCCATACAGGGCCACAATAAATTTTTATGTGCTTCGCCTGCTCCCGCACTGTAACTCGGTCACTCTGTAGTCACAGCCATACAGGGCCACAATAAATTTTTATGTGCTTCGCCTGCTCTTGCACTGTAACTCGGTCACTCTGTAGTCATAGCCATACAGGGCCTCGATAAATTTTTATGTGCTTCGCCTTCTCCTGCACTGTAACTCGGTCACTCTGTAGTCACAGCCATACAGGGCCATGATAAATTTTTATGTGCTTCGCCTGCTCCTGCACTGTAACTCGGTCACTCTGTAGTCATAGTCATACAGGGTCACACTAAATTTTTAGGTGCTTTGCCTGCTCCTGCACTGTAACTCGGTCACTCTGTAGTCACAGCCATACAGGGTCACGCTAAATTTTTAGGTGCTTCGCCTGCTCCTGCACTGTAACTCGGTCACTCTGTAGTCACAGCCACACAGGGCCTCGATAAATTTTTATGTGCTTCGCCTGCTCCTGCACTGTAACTCGGTCACTCTGTTGTCACAGCCATACAGGGTCACAATAAATTTTTATGTGCTTCACCTGCTCCTGCACTGTAACTTGGTCACTCTGTAGTCACAGCCATACAGGGCCTCGATAAATTTTTATTTTCTTCGCCTGCTCCTGCAGTGTAACTTGGTCACTCTGTAGCCATAGCCATACAGGGCCACGCTAAATTTTTATGGTCTGGGTGAGCACAATTGCCTTGAGGGTCACCACCAGGCTGTTGCCCGAGAATTTGGGGTAATGATGGGATTAGGCAGCCTCAGAGGCATCCATGCATGCTGCCCCTGCTGTTTCCTGTCCATTTCCGTGGTGTTTCCATCATTTTCTGAAGTTTCCAGGTTTTCACCTAGCCTTCCCTAGGCAAAACCTTGGTCCCCTGCAAAAAATGCTCGAGTCTCCCATTGACTTTAATGGGGTTCGTTATTCGAAACGAGCACCCGAGCATCGGGAAAAATTTGACTCGAATAACGAGCACCCGAGCATTTTAGTGCTCGCTCATCTCTAATGAAGACTCTAAATCCCAATCATGGTGCTATTTTTCTTATCAAACTCTGCTACCCATGCCATAAGCTGTCTGATCCATCCGTTCTTGGTACTTTTCTCATTCTTAATGGCTTAAGAGACATCATGTATCCACCCTGAAAATCAAGACTATCTATCTACATACCTTAAATAAATATCTAATTTAGAATTCTGCTCTATTGGCAGGTTCCTTCATATCTGGGGTTCTTAGATTATTTAAAAGATTTCAAGGTGAGCTATTGTCACTGCTAAGACCTAAATTCCAATCTTACCTGCCTCACACATATTAATTGTAATTGATTTACAGTATGTTTCAATGATTATTAGGACCTGTGATCATGCACCTAATCTTCCCAGCCCTAGCTTTTATCCCAGTGTATTTTAGATACCTTCCTGTCACGAGTGGTCTTGCGTCTGGAATCAGACGTTCTGCGCGGCTTTCTAAGTGACAGGTTTGACGGCTATTCCCTGTGGTTTGGGTGCTGTTTACCACACCCCTTTCCCTCAGCTGTTGCCGCTGGGCAATTAGCTGTCTCCTACTTACCCCTTCCTCTCCCAGTATCCCTTGCGGTTTATATCTGCTACATACCTGGTTGAGAGTGGTGTGGATCTCGGCTGAGATCCTGTTGCTGAGTTCTACTTAAAGTTAAGTGTTTTCCCTTCCTTTGGTTATTCCTGTTTGAGTCTCCTGTTCCTCCTTACGCTTGGAGGAACAGGTTACTCTCTTGTGTCATTAGACTGCAGGGTGTTCTAGGGTTTGTTCAGATTAGGTTCCTGTGTATGAGCTTTCCTACCACCCGGGTTAGTTCATACTGGTAGCCAGCTAGGGCCTAGTCTTAGGGTCCCCTGCAGGAGGTGACCAGTTCCCTGGTTTTGTCTGTTCCCATCCCTCATACGCTCGGTGTGGCTTTTCCCCCCACACCCGAGCGTGACATTATAAACCGCCACTAACAAAAATTTATGTCATTTTTGTGCTGACATGGATGCTATTGCTGCACTGGCTGAACGGCTGCAGGGACTCAGCTTGGAGGTGGCTGACATCCGCAACCAGATTCAGAGACCACAGGCTGGTGGTTCTGGGGGTGCTGAGTGTCAGGCCTGTTTGGAGCCTAAGGTCCCCCTCCCGGATAGATTTTCTGGGGAATGTGATAATTTTGTTCTATTTAGGGAGGCGTGCAAATTGTATTTCAGACTGCGTCCACATTCTTCTGGTAATGAGCGACAGAAGGTTGGTGTGGTCATCTCGCTGCTTAAAGGGGATGCGCAGTCATGGGCCTTTTCTCTACCGGCCGGATCGCTGTCTCTCCGGTCGGTAGATGAATTTTTCACACCCTTTTTATTACCAAGATGATTGCGGGTGGCTACAGGAGTGGCTCCCCCTAATTGCATAGGTTCATCCCCAGACATCAACCTAGGGGAATATTCACCCAAAGTGTCATAGGAAGCTGGTACACTATGTGATAGTACGTCCTGAGAGCGGGGGCCCCTAGATCGCTCTCTCAGGCGCCTATCCATGCGTACAGCAAGAGACATAGCGGCTTCCAAAGACACAGGGGTTTCCTGAAAGGCCAAAGCGTCCTTCAGCCTTTCAGACAAACCTTGACAGAATTGGCTACGTAAAGCCGGATCGTTCCATTTAGTATTGGTCGCCCACCTCCAAAACTCAGAGCAATAAGTCTCAACCGGCCGCTCACCCTGACAAAGGTTACGTATCTGGGTCTCCGCCAGGGAGATACGATCCGGGTCATCATAGATAATCCCTAGGGTCTTGTCTGGATTTCCGTGAACTCAATAGGATTACTGTCCGTGATCCGTACCCCCTTCCTTTGATTCCTGACTTGTTTAACCAGATTGTGGATGCCAAGGTGTTCTCCAAGTTGGACTTAAGGGGGGCATATAATCTGGTCAGGATCAAGGAAGGGGATGAATGGAAGACGGCCTTTAACACTCCTGAGGGCCACTTTGAGAACCTGGTCATGCCTTTTGGGTTGACCAATGCTCCTGCTGTCTTCCAGCATTTTGTTAATGACATTTTTCATCATCTTGTGGGGAGGTTTGTAGTCGTGTATTTGGATGACATACTAATCTATTCTCCAGATATTGTGACACATCAGGATCACGTGAGGCAGGTGTTGCAAATCTTAAGAGATAACAAGTTGTATGCAAAATTAGAGAAATGTGCTTTTGCTGTACATGAGGTGCAATTCTTAGGATACCTGCTTTCATCTTCAGGTTTTCGTATGGATCCAGAGAAGGTCTGTGCTGTTCTGAACTGGGACCGACCTGAAAATCTGAAGGCTCTTATGCGATTTTTGGGGTTCACCAACTATTACCGAAAATTTATTAAGAACTATTCGACTATAGTTAAACCCTTAACTGACATGACTAAGAAAGGGACGGATGTCTCTGTGTGGTCTGATGCAGCATTGCAAGCCTTCTCTGCTGTAAAGGAGTGCTTCTCTTCTGCCCCTATATTGGTGCAGCCAGATGTGTCACAACCTTTCATTGTGGAGGTTGACGCATCCGATGTGGGGGTAGGAGCTGTGTTATCACAGGGCCCGTCACCTGGTAAATGGCGCCCATGTGCTTTTTTTTCGAAGAAACTCTCTGTGGCGGAGAGAAATTATGATGTGGGTAACCGAGAGTTACTGGCCATTAAGTTGGCTTTTGAGGAATGGCGTCATTGGTTGGAAGGGGCGAATCATCCAATCACGGTATTCACTGATCACAAAAATCTGGCTTACCTGGAGTCGGCTAGACGACTTAATCCGAGGCAGGCCAGATGGTCTTTGTTCTTCACCAGATTCAATTTCATTGTCACATACCGTCCTGGGGTTAAGAATGTGAAGGCGGATGCCTTGTCACGTAGTTTTCCCGGGGGTGGTGATTTTGAAGATCCTAGCCCTATACTGTCTGAAGGAGTGGTGATATCCGCTCTTTACCCTGATCTTGAGGCTAAAGTGCTTGAGGCCCAGGGAGATGCGCCGGAGTCTTGCCCTCCTGGGAAGTTGTTTGTTCCTTCTGATTTGCGTTATAAGGTTTTTGAGGAGCATCATTCTTCGGTGCTTGCGGGACACCCTGGAGTAAATCCACTGTCGACCTCATCTCTCGTAGATTCTGGTGGCCAGGTCTGCGTAAGTGTGTTGAGGAATATGTGTCAGCCTGTAGTGTCTGCGCACGCTCTAAGATGACACATACTCGTCCCTCTGGACCCCTACTTCCATTACCCATCCCGTCCAGACCATGGACTCACCTATCCATGGACTTCATCACTGATCTGCCTGAGTCGTCTGGTAAGACAGTTATTCTGGTGGTTGTAGATTGTTTTAGTAAAATGGCGCACTTTATTGCATTACCCGGACTCCCCAATGCTAAAACTCTTGCACAAGTGTTTGTTGACAATATTGTGAAACTTCATGGCATTCCCACTGACGTTGTCTCTGATCGTGGGACTCAGTTTGTGTCCAGATTCTGGAGGGCGTTCTGTACTCGGCTCGGGGTACAACTGTCTTTCTCCTCTGCCTTTCATCCCCAGACGAATGGACAGACTGAGCGTACCAATCAGAATCTGGAGACTTATTTGAGATGCTTTGTCTCTGAGAACCAGGAGGAGTGGTCCTCGTTTTTGTCTCTGGCTGAGTTTGCCATAAATAATCGCAGACAGGACTCCACTGGTAAGTCACCATTTTTTGGTGCATATGGCTTTCACCCGCAGTTTGGCATATTTTGTGGTTCTGATACTTCTGGTATTCCTGAGGAAGAACGTTTTTCGTCATCATTGTCTTCCATATGGCGAAAAATTCAAAGTAACTTGATAAATATGGGTAACAAGTACAAACGTGTGGCTGACAGGAGACGCATGAATGGTCCGGACCTAAATGTGGGTGATTCTGTGTGGCTGTCTACTAGGAACATTAAGTTGAAAGTTCCTTCATGGAAGTTGGGTCCAAGATTTATTGGCCCATATAAAATCACGGCCATTATTAATCCTGTAGCATTTCGTCTTGAACTTCCTCAGGCCCTGAAAATCCATAATGTGTTTCACAGATGTTTGTTGAAGAGGTATGTTGAACCTCTGGAGCCATCTCCCTTGCCACCCACGCCTGTCTTGGTGGATGGTAATTTGGAATTTCAGATTGTCAAGATCATTGATTCTCGAGTTCTTCGTGGGACCCTTCAATATCTGGTTCATTGGAAGGGTTATGGTCCTGAGGAGAGGTCATGGGTACCGGCATCTGACGTGAATGCCAGTCGTTTGGTAAAAGCCTTTCACAGATGTCACCCTGATAAAGTTGGTCCTGGGTGCCCGGAGGTCACCCGTAAAAGGGGGGTAATGTCACGAGTGGTCTTGCGTCTGGAATCAGACGTTCTGCGCGGCTTTCTAAGTGACAGGTTTGACGGCTATTCCCTGTGGTTTGGGTGCTGTTCACCACACCCCTTTCCCTCAGCTGTTGCCACTGGGCAATTAGCTGTCTCCTACTTACCCCTTCCTCTCCCAGTATCCCTTGCGGTTTATATCTGCTACATACCTGGTTGAGAGTGGTGTGGATCTCGGCTGAGATCCTGTTGCTGAGTTCTACTTAAAGTTAAGTGTTTTCCCTTCCTTTGGTTATTCCTGTTTGAGTCTCCTGTTCCTCCTTACGCTTGGAGGAACAGGTTACTCTCTTGTGTCATTAGACTGCAGGGTGTTCTAGGGTTTATTCAGATTAGGTTCCTGTGTATGAGCTTTCCTACCACCCGGGTTAGTTCATACTGGTAGCCAGCTAGGGCCTAGTCTTAGGGTCCCCTGCAGGAGGTGACCAGTTCCCTGGTTTTGTCTGTTCCCATCCCTCATACGCTCGGTGTGGCTTTTCCCCCCACACCCGAGCGTGACACTTCCCCTCTGGAGTGGTGCCTGAGCAACATTGTTTCAAGCTTGCCTGTTTCCTTGTAAATGTGATATATATGTTCTGAACTCCTGTGCCGCAGTAATACAATTGACTTTTAATTAATGAAGCAGTATGTTAAGTAAAAACTGTAAAATTCAACATAAGAAAATAATCTAGTAGCAAATAAATTGTATGATGCTATTGAATACAGATGGCTTTGCCTGACAATGTGTTATTGTTTATTGTCTGACTTTCTCTGCATTCTATTACCTCGCAAAATGTAAGGCAAATAAGAAAACAGCCAGCGGCTTCCTAATCTACTATAGAATTCAAGGGTTCCCTACTGGTTGATTAAACTTATATGTATTTCTTCTTTTATTTGACTGCAGAGAATAAACTCCTTTTGCCCTAAGTACAGTTAAGTATAGCAAAGTCAGAAGTGTACGGATAACACTAGGGAAATTCATTGGGACTATCCATTAGAAAACATGCAGTTTCAAAATGTGGACCGGAATAGAAATAAAGTTGTGTACGTGGTTGAAAGAAAAAGTCACTTTTATTATCCATTGATAATGGAAATAATTATTAGTTTTGTGATTTCCAGTGCAGATAAGTTTATACTGCCTTGGAAGGTAAAACATACAGAAAATAAGGTAACTTTGTACTGATAGAAAAAGTGGCTATCATCCAGAAAAACTAGACTTTAGTTAGAAAACTTACTGATGAGGCCAATTGTAAATACAAAGGGACAGAGGAAAAATAATGATGCCTGAAATTGTAAAGTGGAAAGGCCAAATATTTTATGAGAAAAGTACTTAAAATGCATTACTGTATCCTTATTATTTATATATTACAGAGTTATAACAGAAAATGTTCAGCACAAAGAGCACTTAGAAAGGATAAAGGTTTCTTGCATACACTTGTATTCTTTGTTCCAGAATTTCATTTTTTAATTTAGTACTTTTTTAGTACTTTAAATATTTTGTTACTATGTAATAAAAATATAGTAACTAATAATACCAGTGAAAGAAAAGGTAGTTGTCTATTGTGCATGAAAAATACCAAGCATGGGCTCTTTCTGGCAAACCTAAGAAAAAATCTGATATTACTACTGCAGAATAGTCAAACATAAAGCATATTTACCTTGATTCTATGTTAAAATAGGTGATATTTAAACAGGACCTGTCACTTCTCCTATTTTAGTAATAATGTGTGAACTTGAAATAATAATTTTGGTTTATCTTTTCTTAGAATTCTGAAATCTGAATTTATTGACAACTAGGTGTTATCGATTGGGGGGCGGGGGATGTCCTTATTCACTTAAGTCAGTGCCAGATTGTGTAAGGACATATCCATTTGACAAGAGAAATGGTAACACCCTGTTGTTAATTTACCTCAATATTTCTTTTTACAGAGGCCTAATCTAAATTCTGCACTGATGACCCATATGGAGAAATACAGGAACTCACCATTTAATCCCTTACATGCTCCTGTCAATAGCGAACAAGGATATGGCAGGGTAGACAGGGTAAAATAAAGGCCACAGCTCTGTTTATCTATATTAGGCTAACCCAAAGACAAGGCCTATTTAAAGTTTCTACTGACAGCAAAATACACTGTACTGCATAAGAAGTATGGTGTATTATTGTAAAGAAACAGAGATGCTGCAGAGTACAGGGTCAATGTCTGGGACTACTAACAAACTCTAAACATGGTACCTATATTCTTTCACCACTCCAGTCAGTAGATCTAACATTACCCATACAGATGTAGCAGCTCTTGCGCTCACAGCAGAATCGCATGAGCGCAGAGAGATATTGCTTCATTCATACAATGAAGGTGTAGTTACATGTAACCACCACCAGATGACGCATGTAACTACAGTATTAATGGCAGTTCTGCGCAGCTCTGATCTCCTTGAGAAAATAGGGGCTGCGCTGGTGTTTTAATACCCCCCCTCCTCAATATTAAAACATTGGTGGCGCAGTGCGCCCTCCCCCCAGTATTAAAACATTGGTGGCGCAGTGCGCCCTTCCCCAACCCCCCCAGTATAATAAACATTGGTGGCGCAGTGCGCCCAACCCCCCCATGTTTAAAACATTGGTGGCGCAGTGCGCCCCCCCAGTATTAAAACATTGGTGGCACAGTGCGCCCTCCCCCCAATCCCCCAGTATAATAAACATTGGTGGCGCAGTGTACCCAACCCCCCCAATATTAAAACATTGGTGGCGCAGTGCGCCCTCACCCCCGAGCCCCCTTGTACAAGAAACATTGGTGTCAGTGGGGATCGGAGCCCAGCAGTGTAATCGTTGGGCTCCGATCATTTACCATGGCAATTGGACGCCTCCGGCTTGCCATGGTAATCTTTACAGTGTGCCTTGACCCCCCCTCACTATTAAAATATTGGTGAACCAGTGCGCCCTTAACCCAAACCCTCCCTCCCCCCAGTATAATAAACATTGGTGGTGCAATGCGCCCAACCCCCTCTCTAGTATTAAAACATTGGTGGTGCATTGCGCCCTCCCCCTCAACCCCCCAGTATAATAAACATTGGTGGCAGTGGCCACAGGCGCCCCCCCTTTTTCATTGGTGGTGCAGTGGGGACCTGACCGGAGCCCAGCAGTGTAATCGTTGGGCTCTGATCAGTTACCATGGCAACCAGGACGCTTTTTTTCCATAAATAAATAAATAATTTTAAAAAACGGCGTGGGGTCCCCCCCTTTTTTCATTCTCCAGCCAGATACAACCAGCAGCAGCAGCCTGGCACTACCAGGGTGGGAAGGGACACGGTTATTGGCCCTTCCCAGCCTAATGGTACCAGCCTGCAGCCGCCCCAGAACCAGATTCATTTTTGAAGGTCCGGTCCTGCGGGTACCTGGCTCTTCCCGACACCCCTGGTGGTGGTGGGTGTCAAGATAATAGATGTTGGAGTTAGTGCTGTAGATAGCCGTGATTACTAAAACGGCAGTATTGTAAAAAAACATACACACACACACTTATAAAATATTTTATTGAAATAAACACTCCCCCAGACCGCTGTTTGACCATTTTATTTAAAATATAAAAAAGCTGAACCGATGTAATCCACCGAATCCGACGTAGTCCTCAGCATTCACGATCCTGAAAAATAGAAAACAAATAAACAAACACAGACCACTTACCTCCTCCTCCTCAGGATTCTTCTCCTCAGCAGCAGCAGAGCCTCTTCCTTCTTCTGCTGCTCCTCAGCCTTCTGGGGCTGGACAGGGGCCGCAAAAAGAAGCAAAAAAAGTACACATATTGGGTATCGCCACGTGCGTATCAACCTGCTCTACAAAAATCTCACATGCGCTGACCCCTCAGCTGAAAGCAGTAAAAAAATAAAATAAAAACGGTGTCAAAAAAGCAATTTTTTGTCACCTTACATCACAAAAAGTGTAATACAAAGCGATCAAAAAGGCGTATGCCACCCCAAAATAGTACCAATCTAACAGTCACCTCATCCTGCAAAAATGTAGCCCCTACTTGAGACAAATGCCCAAAAAATAAAAAGAAACTACAGCTCTCAGACTATGGAGACACTAAAATATATTTTTTTTGTTTCAAACAGGATATTATTGTGGAAAACTTAAATAAATTTAAAAAAGCACACATGTTGGGTATCGCCACGTCCGTAACAACCTGCTCTACAAAAATATCACATGACCTGATCCCTCAGCTGAAAGCAGTAAAAAAAAATAAAAAAATAAGGGTGTCAAAAAAGCCATCTGGGCCTGCGTTTTGGACAGCACGTAACAGAGGGGAAGAGGAGGCAGTGGTGTGACCTGCAGACACAGATCGTGGACCCAGGTGTTCGACCCACCTATTAGGGTGCTTTGCTTTCATGTGGTGGATCATGCTGGTGGTGGTCAGGTTGCTGGTGTTTATGCCCCTGTTCATCTTGGTACCGCACAAGTCACAAATTAATAACCGTTATCTTCAGCACTTTCCTCAAAAAACGCCAGACAGCGGAACACCTAACCTTGGCAATGTAGATTGCCTCAAGGAGCTGCTCCAAGGAACAGTAGCGGGCCTGGTTATCGTGGCCTGCCTTCTCCCTTTTGCACCCCATAGCCTCTTGCAGCCAGTTGCGGTTTGCTCTCCGGTCTTCACGCACCTCCTGCGCGCAGCTATAACGTTTCTCCACTGCGCCCAGCAGAGGGCGCTGTGGGGAATCGTCATCACTGCGCGCAGGAGGCGCGTGAAGACGTTCTGCCGGCGTCCCTGGAGTATGTGAGTATGTATGTGTGTATGTATGTATGTGTGTCTGTATGTCTGTGTGTCTGTGTGTCTGAGCTGCTCCGGCTGCACCCTTTAGGTGCCGGATCCGTGCTAACGCTAGTGTGAAACAGGCCTTAAAGAGGTTTCTGTACAGTGCTGTAGGTGCCATAAATATTCTTTTACAAACTGTGTAACATGAAACGAGCAGAACAAATAGCTTTGGTTCTTCTGGTTTCGGGTTGCACAGTGCTGCTACACCCCAGCTACAGTAAACAAAGCATTCATTAGTCCCTTTGTAAAAGAACAATAGATGAAGCATGTGGGGGGGAGTTGGGGCGTTACTGCAGCCTCTATGCATACTGTATTCAGTACATTTACACAAGGAGACGTTATACTGTATGGAGGCAGATGCAAGGATATGTGATACTGTATGGGGCCAGTCACAAGGAGACGTTATACTGTATGGGGGCAGAAACAAAGAGATGTTATACTGTAACGGGGCAGCCACAAGGAGACAATATACTGTATGGGGGGGCCAAAAGGAGACATTATACTGTATGGGGGCCACAAGGAGACATTATACTGTATGGGGGCAGATACAAGGAGACATTATACTGTATGGAGGCAGTCGCAAGGAGACATTATACTGTATGGGGGCAGCCACAAAGAAACATTATACGGTATGGGGGCAGATACAAGGAGACATTATACTGTATGGGGCGGATACACGGAGACGTTATACTGAATGGGGCAGCCACAAGAAGACGTTATACTGTATGGGGCAGCCACAAGGAGACATTATACTGTATAGGGCAGCCACAAGGAGACATTATACTGTATGGGGGGGCCACAAAGAGACATTATACTGTATGGTGGCCACAAGGAGACATTATACTGTATGGAGGTCACAAGGAGACATTATACTGTATGGGGGCAGATACAAGGAGACATGATACTGTAAGGGGCCATCCACAAGGAGACGTTATACTGTATGGGGGAAGCCACGAGGAGACGTTATACTGTATGGGGGCAGCAACAAGGAGAAATTATACTGTATAGGGCAGACACAAGGAGACGTTATACTGTATGGGGGCAGATACAAGGAGACGTTATACTGAATGGGGGCCACAAGGAGACATTATACTGTATGGGGGCCACAAGGAGACATTATACTTTATGGTGCGGTCTGATGGGGGCTTAAGGGCTGATCTGAGGTCCCCATAAAGTATAATGTCTCCTTGTGGCCCCCCATACAGTATAACGCCTCCTTGTGGTTGCCACCATACAGTATAACGTCTCCTTGTGGCTGCCCCCATACAGTATAACATCTCCTTGTGACTGGCCCCATACAGTATAACGTCTTCTTGTGCTGTCCCCATTCAGTATAACGTCTCTTTGTATCTGCCCCCATACAGTATAACGTCTCCTTGTATCTGCCCCCATACAGTATAATGTCACCTGGTGGCTGCCCCCATACAGTATAACATCTCCTTGTGGCTGGCCCCATACAGTATCACGTCTCCTTGTATCTGCTCCCATACAGTATAATGTCTCCTTGTGGCCCCCATACAGTATAATGTCTCCTTGTGGCCCCCCATACAGTATAACGTCTCCTTGTGGCTGCCTCATACAGTATAATGTCTCCATGTGGATTCCCCATACAGTATAACGTCTTCTTGTGGCTGCCCCCATACAGTATAACGTCTCCTTGTGGCTGGCCCCATACAGTATCATGTCTCCTTGTATCTGCCCCCATACAGTATAATGTATACTTGTGGCCCTCATACAGTATAATGTCTCCTTGTGGCCCCCCATGCAGTATAACATCTCCTTGTGGCTGCCACCATACAGTATAACATCACCTTGTGGCTGCCCTATACAGTATAATGTCTCCTTGTGGCTGCCCCCATACAGTATAACGTCTTTTTGTGGCTGCCCCCATTCAGTATAACGTCTCCTTGTATCTTCCCTCATACAGTATAATGTCTCCTTGTGGCTGCCCCCATACAGTATAACGTCTCCTTGTGACTGCCCCCATACAGTATAACGTCTCCTTGTGTCTGCCCCCATACAGTATCACATCTCCTTGTGGCTGCCCCCATACAGTATAACGTACCCTTTTGACTGCCCCCATACAGGATAACAACACTGTTCTGAGGACACAGGACAAAGAGGAGCCAGGAAAAATCATAGGCAAGGACAGTGGTAAGCTCAAGGCTTAAAGTTTCCACCTGGATCTGGAATTGGATGCCTTATTGGGAATTTCATTTGCTCAGAATCTATTCTCATAGATTACCAGCAGTGGCTTCACCAGTCAAGCTAGCAACCCTTCTAAAATAGCCATGCAATGTATCATAGCTAAGTAATTTCCTGATAATTATTAAAGTGAGCAAATGATCATATCATAAGTCACCCTGTGAGACTAATAAGTGTTACAGTAATTAATTAATGCTTTATAAATACAAAAAGCACCAAGTAAAAAAAAATAAAAAGGACTTTATTCTAAACCAATATACCAGAGTCCACAGAAAATCTACTTCTAAATGAAATAGAAGAGGTGGCAAATCATAATGAGGTTGTTAATATGGGGGACTTCAACTACCCAGATATAGACTGGGAAACTGAAACCTGTATATATCATAAAGGAAACAGGTTCTTGGAAATAACCGAAGACAATTACCTTTCCCAACTGGTTCAGGACCCGACTAGAGGCACGGCCATACTGGACTTAGTATTAACCAATAGACCTGACAGAACAACAGATGTGCAGGTTGGGAGACACCTGGGAAATAGTGACCATTATATAATAACTTTCCAACTGTCATTCAAAACAGTGTTTCTTCAGGAAGGAACAAAAATACCAAACATCAAAAAAGCAAAATTTAGCCAACTTAGAGGGGCCATAGACCTAACTAACTATCACACAAAATGGGATATTTTTAAAAGAATCCTAATATCTAATTGTGAGAGGTACATACCTTATGGGAATAAAAGGTTAAGGAACAAGAAAAAACCAATGTGGATGAACAGAACTGTAAAGAAAACAATAAATGACAAACAGAAAGCATTTAAATCACTAAAACAGGAGGGGAGCGAGGAAGTATTGAAAAACTATAAGGAAAAAAATAGAATATGTAAAAGACAAATAAAAACTACCAAACTAGAGACCGAGAGATTAATCACCAAAGAGAGTAAAACTAACCCTAAAATGTTCTTTAATTATATAAATGGTAAAAAGTATAAACCTGAAGGTGTCGGCCCCTTACAGAGTAATGAGGGGGGAGTTGCAGAGAGCGATGAGGAGAAAGCAAAGCTACTAAATATGTTTTTCTCCACTGTATTCACTGAGGAAAATAAACTGTCAGATGAAATGCAGAATATAAAGGTAAATTCCCCATTAAAAGTGCCCTATCTGACCCAGGAAGAAGTAGAGCTGCGTCTTAAAAAGATTAAAATAGACAAATCGCCAGGACCGGATGGCATACACCCCCATATCCTAAGAGAATTAAGTAATGTCATCGCCAGACCCTTATTTCTTTTTTTTTGTAAATCTCTTTTTATTGATTTTACAGTAATACAATGACAGATCAGAGATATTATGCATATATGAAATAAGCATACTGTCAGTAGGCATTATAATTGTATTAGACCAGTACCAAAAAGGGGGGGTGGACTGGGAGGGATGATAGGAATACAAAGAAATGGAATGTGGCTTGGGGTTGAGGAGGAAAAGGGGAGGGGGGAGTGGGCTAAAGAGGGTGGAGTAGGAGGTTATAGGCGTGGGGGTAGCGGTATGTGGGAGGGACATCGGGAGTTACTAAAATAATGTAACACATACGCCCATATGGGTACCATATGAGAAACAGAGAAATAAATAACCCAAAAATTCGATGACCAT
>ONZH01025221.1:0-42288 GCA_900303285.1 Rhinella marina
TCCATAATTCATCCAGATGAATAAGTGCATTGTCCAGTATACTTACTGTATTAAGCTTGCTGCATCCAAACCATTCTCATAGACCGAGGAATGTCAGCACACCCACATGCTTGTAACAGGAGTCATGCCCCCATTCTCATGCTCTGTAAAAGGGTAGTTACCCAGGAAGAGCTGGATTCCTGGTATGAGACAGTGTTCCTTTCCTTTTAGAAAAGAGACTAGCGTGCATGTCTCCTTTCTGGAAAAGCATTATGTGAGGACACAAGCACAGCAATAGAAAAAAATGTATAATGAAAAAGCACTGATTGAAAGGTTTGAGGCTACCACAAAAAATAATTGGAAAAAGGGGATAATATGTGTATAAATATAGATAATACAGTTGAGCAAATCAAATCTATCAATTTGGAGTTTATCAGGAATTTTACTAAAAATTTGGATTCTAACAAAACCAAATATCTTGCTATTCATTTAAGGTAAATCAAGAGAATGATGCATAATTCAGTTTTCTTTCAGAAAGGGTTTACATACCAACTATTTCATAACTACAGTCATTACTCAGCCCTTTAAATAGGAATCAATTTGTGGAAAAATCTATGGCACACCATAAAATTGCAAAACGGTGATTTAATTCATATATAATAAAGTGACAGGTTTCTCATTTCCAAATATTCCAGAGAATAAGACATAATGTTTTTCAAAGACCAATACTGTTCCCAACGTTTCGGTCGGAAGACGACCTTTATCAAGGGATCTGTGAAGCATACAAGTATATCAACCATGAGGAAATTAGTACTGGTATATAGGAAAGAGCTATGTTTTTCATATAATAAGTAAAAAGTCTTAGTAAGCTTATGTACATATATACAAAAGTCAGAGATTATATAATTCATAATGGCTCAACATTACTCAAGATGACACCTGTAAGCAAGAAAATGTATTTTATCTAGGCAATATATGCTATCTCTAACATCCTGAGGAGGTGATAATATATTAATGATCATAATAGTAATGATAACAAGGAGATATAGGCGGAGGGAGGTCACAGATAGTGTAATGATAACAAGGTGAACGCCGTCATGGACTAAAATCCTGCAGGGCACGCATGGTCCCTCTGTTCACGCCAGCCACATGTCCAGGCCCGTTTGAAGTTTGCCAATGACCATCTGGATGATCCAGAGGAGGCATGGGAGAAGGTCATGTGGTCAGATGAGACCAAAATAGCACTTTTTGGAATCAACTCCACTCGCCGTGTTTGGAGTTCAACCCCAAGAACACCATCCCAACCATGAAGCATGGGGGTGGAAACATCATACTTTGGTGGTGCTTCTCTGCAAAGGGGACAGGATGACACACCGTATTGAAGGGAAGATGGATAGGGCCATTTATTGTAATATTTTGGCCAACTGTTTTTTTGGCCATTTTGGTTGTGTCTTCCAGCATGACAATGACCCGAAACACACAGCCAGGGCAACTAAGGAGTGGCTTCGTAAGAAGCATTTCAAGGTCCTGGAGTGGCCTAGCCAGTCTCCAGACCTATACCCAATAGAAAATCTTTGGAGGGAGCTGAAACTAACAGCCCCGAAGCCCAAAAGATCTGGAGAAGATCTGTATGGAGGGGTGGGCCAAAATCCCTGCTACAGTGAAATGTCTGACCTCTGTAATTGCAAACAAAGGTTTCTGATCCAAATATTAAGTTCTGTTTTGCTATTGTATCAAATACTTATTTAATGCAATAAAATGCTAATTCATTATTTAAAATCATACAATGTGATTTTCTGGATTTTTTTTTTTAGATTCTGTCTCTAATAGTTGAAGTGTACCCACAATAAAAGTTAAAGACCTCTCCATTCTTTGTAGGTGGGAAAACTTGCAAAATCGCTAGTGTATCAGATACTTATTTTCATCACTGTATGGAAGCAACCCCCCTTTCCAGAATCATAAGACAATGAGAATTGCCTTGTTTAGTTGACTAACCAAAAAAGAGGCAGAAATGAGTAAAGAAAAAACAGGGCCAATCCAACGGTGCTCCCCTCAAAGAAGGACATCGGAACTAGGTGAGTATATTTAAGTGGTATCTTTACTGTGCAACGTGTTTCAAGGGCGCATTGCCCTCTTTCATCAGGCATATAAAAGTGAATTTACTTTAGCAGGTTAAAAACACATTCTAAATTAGTGTGCATTAGCTGGTGGGTGGGGAAGAATGGTGGGTTGTAAAACGGGGAGGGGTGGGGGGAAGAGGAGAGAGAGAAATGAATGCAGGAGATGCAGAGTACAACACATTAACACAGTACATAAATGGTATAAAAACAATATATGGAATACATTTAACCCCTTCGGGTGCGGCGGGCGTCATGGCTGGCAAGTCTCTGCTGTTTCTAACTAACTTCCTGGGCCTTACTGATGCCGTGTCTGTACACCATATGAAAACTGTAATCCTCGCTGGTGAGGATTACAGTTTTCAAACTGCAATTCTTATTCTGGCCACTAGATGGCAGGCCAGGATAAGAAATGAGCAATTCATGGTTTTAACTGCATCTAGTAAATCCATGATTGCTCATAAAGAAAAAAAACAAAACACAATAGATCAGATGATATTTGAGCTTTAAAATAATCACAGAAAATAAAAAAAAAATGTTAAAAAATATATAAAAAATAAAAAAGATATAAAAGTTCAAATCACCCCCCTTTCCGTATAAGTAAAAAATAAATACCTAAATAACAATAAATATAGACATCATGGGTATCACCGTGACCGAAAACGCCCGTACTTTAAATATTAAAAAAAATTTCAATGCGGCGAATTGTGTGGCGGAAAAAAGCGTCCAAATGGCGATTCGCAGTTTTTTGTCCCTTTTTTTTTCTAAAAAAAATTAAATAAAAAGTGATCAAAAAGTCATACACACCCCAGAATGGTATCAATAAAAACTTCAGACCGCCCCGCAAAAAATGAGCTCTGTACACATAAATACCAAAAAGTTATAGGGGTCAAGATATGACAAGGAAAAAAAAAAAAAAGGGCAACTTTCTAATTATTTTATCACCATCTAAACGCAGGAAAAACTATACATATTAGGTATTGCCGGATTCGTACTGACCAGTAGAATGAAAGTAACCGGTCAGTTTTAATGCACATCGAACGCTGTAAATAAGAAACACGTAGAACTGTAGCGGAATAGCGGTTTTCTTGCAATTTCACCCCATTTGGAATTTTTTTCCCGCTTCCCACTACACCATATGTAATATTAAATGGTGGCGTTGGAAAGTACAACTTGTCCCGCAAAAAACAAGCCCTCATACAGCTATGTGAACAGAAAAATAAAACAGTTATGGCTGTTTGAAGGCAGGGAGCGCAAAACGAAAATGCAGAACCGAAAAAACCTCCGGTCGTGAAAGGGTTAAAAAAATGGTAATTAAAATTATGAACTAAAAAATATACCTAGTTCCAAGGTCCTTTGAGGGGAGCGCTGTTGGATTGGTTCTGTTTTTTTTTGCTGTATAGAAAACACAGCCTGCTCAGCTATTTGTTGTGTTGAACACAACAGTAAAAGGTAAGCGTTAAATCGGCTTTTACTTATCACCACAAAATAACTGGTTCTGCACACGCTGCCTCTGTCATTTTTTTGTTTACAGTATATAAAAAAGAAGAGGGGATATCTTGTCTCATGCCAGCAGAATTAAGATGGGCAAATTTTCATCTATTCTTCCCAAAATACGAGAGCAGTGTTGCCTGTCATAAAATACGTACGTAGAGTACATTAGTTAGAGTAGTACCTAAGGCCAGTCATTTAAGCAAGGTCATTTTCTCTTGTGACATTATAGGTCTCTAGTCCTTTGGGAAGGAAAGCTAGTTTGCATGTCTTCCTGAAATGAATCTTTTTCAAAATTTTGGTGGATCAGACCTTAAAACAAATTTCACCAAGTTCACTCATCTCTGCAGATAAGACTTTTTTTTCCATCCAGAATAACGGAAACTGACGGAATGCTGCTTTCTGTTTTTTTTTCTATTGAACTCTATGAGGATGGATCAAAACAGAATGCATTTAATGTGTTACATTTTTTTTTTCCATTTGTTCCATTTTTTCCCGTACTAGCAATTCCATTATTTTCCATTGTAATCATATCTTGAACGGATTCCTAAAGCAGAAAGTGAAACACTGATGTGAACTTCCCCTTAGATATATTTTTTAAACAGTAATCCTTTTATCCAGTGTAGCCCGATCTCAGGTGAAAGGAATTAATTATCTTTTTGAACTAAACACAAAAAAACAACATGTACTCGTTGAGACTTGCATGCCTTTAGGAAATTCATTCACTGTTTGCATAGGTTGTGAGTCTGGTGTAGTGACATGTTCACTTCATGATTCTGGGTCACATGAGAACTGTCTGTGTTTATTATGTGTTTGCCCATCAATTGAAATTCAGCATTAACCTGTTAGTGACTGCCTATACATTTTCACGACAGTCGCTAATCTAAAAAGGCGCATGTGCAGGTTTAGCCCGGAACAGGTGTACTGTGCCAGGTGTAGTGGGTGTCAGTTTGCCGCATTTCTGGTCAAAATCTCTGTGTGGTACTAATAAGTGGTATAAACGAAGCATTTACCGTATTTTTCCGCTTTATAAAATGCACCTGATGATAAGACGCACCCCAGATTTTAGAGTAGGAAAATAAAAAAATAAACATTTTTCATCATACCCATCAGACCTCAGATCAGCCCTTTCAGCCCCCCATCAGACCTCAGATCAGTCCACTCAGCCCCCATCAGACCTCAGATCAGTCCACTCAGCCCCCATCAGACCTCAGATCAGCCCACTCAGCCCCCATCAGACCTCAGATGAGCCACTCAGCCCCCATCAGACCTCAGATGAGCCCTTTCAGACCCCCATCAGACCTCAGATCAGCCCTTTTAGATCCCCCATCAGACCTCAGATCAGCCCTTTCAAACCCCCATCAGATCTCAGATCAGTCCACTCAGCCCCATCAGACCTCAGATCAGCCCACTCAGCCCCCATCAGACCTCAGATCAGCCCACTCAGCCCCCATCAGACCTCAGATCAGCCCACTATGCCCCCACCAGACCTCAGATCAGCCCACTATGCACCCATATCAGCCCACTCTGCTCCATCAGACCTCAGATCAGCCTCCATATCAGCCCCCTCTACCCCCATAAGACTTCAGTTCAGCCCATCAGCCCCAATATTACCAGACTGTGCCCCATCAGACCTCAAATCAGCCCACCCAGCCCAATGAGGATAAAATAAAAACCTCTCTTACCTCTCCTGCGCCGCGGCTCCGCTCCTGGTCCGGCGCTCCTCTGTCTTCTAAGGGCCGGCGCTGCACTGTCACCTGACTGCGTGCTGTACGCGGTCAGGACAGTGCAGAGCTGGCCCGGAGAAGACAGAGGAGCGCCGGACGCTGAGTGGAGCCGCGGCATAGGAGAGGTGAGAGAGTTTTTTATTTTATCCTTATGGGGCTGGGTGGGCTGATCTGAGGTATGATGGGGGTCCCGGCACCTGATACATACAAGTGAGTGCTTCCATAATGGAAGCTCTCACTTGTATTTGCTTTATAAGACGCACGGCAATTTTCCCCCTACTTTTTTTGGGGGGGAGTGCGTCTTATAAAGCAAAAAATACGGTAATACAATTTTATTATTATTATTTTGTACCATATCCATGAAGAAAGGTTTTAAATAGAGTCGCCACATCCATAGCAAATTGAACTATACAATTAATTATCACAAATAGTGAACTAAAAACAATGCCAGAATTGCTGTGCTTTCTAATATGCCATATAAAAAAAGGGAATAAAAAGATGATCAAAATGTCTTCACAAAGCTCTGTCAAAAGAAAAATCTAAAAGTTATGGGTCTTGGGATGTGGCAATACAAAAGCTTTCTTTTTTATTGTGCATAGGTGGTAAAGATGTTATTGACATGAAATTCAACCCATCCAATCCATACAGGCAAAGAAATCATAATGACAAATGACACAGGGAAAAAGTATTGAACACTTAAAGAAAGAGAGGTGCAAAAAGCCATGGAAAGTCATGACACCAGCTGAAACCTATCAGTAAACAGAAAGTAATCTCGCCACTTAGTGAAAAATAATATCAGCTGGTTTAACTGATGGCCTATAAAAAGGTGTCTCATTACCAAGGTGCCACACAAGAAACAGGATAGGTAAAGCCTCTCTCAAGACCTTTGCAATCTTATTGTTACTGATGGAATTGGTTGGGGCCATAATCCAAAAGTGGAAAGAACATCATTTTACCATAAACATGACCAGGTGTTCCCTGCAAGATTTCAGAGAAATGAAAAGAATTATCAGAAGAGCTGTCCAACAGCCAAGGACCACCTGTGGAGAGCTACAGAAAGACCTGGAATCAGCAGGTCCAATTGTTACAAAGAAAACAATAAGTGATGCAAACAACCTCCATGGCCTGTATGCACGCTCACCACGCAAGACTCCACTGTGGAACAAAAAGCATATTTAAGCACGTTTTTAAGTTTTCTCAACAATATTTAGACAAACCTGTGAAATATTGGGAGAATGTAGTAGAGAAAAGAACAGGAAAAAACAAATGTATAAATCAGTGGATGTTATATTAGTAAACTGAGTGTGCTGATTGGCTATATTGTAATACCTTTCTGAGACACAGTAAAGTACCACATGTGCTGTGCTCCTCTTTAATTGTGCCAAGACAAGCTACTCCTTATGTCAGGACTAGGGGTGAGCGAATTGCACTTCCGATCCAACATCCGAAGTCGATTTGTTCCCCAACATCGTTTTAATGCTGTACGGAGACCTGTCTCCATATAGCATTAAAATGTATGCGCTGCGCTGAGGCGAAATGTGTTAAGTCCAAATTCTCGTGAGACTTCAGGCTTTGATTCTCGTGAGACTTCGGGCTTTGATTTGACTTCGGGCTTTGATTCTAAAAAAAAACATTTTAAATCAGCAATTACCAGCAAGTACCACTCAGTACCGAAAGCTGACTGTGGACGGCTGTTTTAAAACATTTTTAAACTTGAATAATCAAAGCCATAAGTTCACTGAAGTCTCGTGAGACTTCGGACTTAATGAATTCTCATTTGGGGAACAAATTGACTTTCGATCTTGGATTCGAAATACGATTCGCTCACCCCTAGTCAGGACCCTGGGTGCACCCTAATGAAGTGCCTGTCCTTTATCAGTTCAAGACCATTTTTACTTTTTTACCTGTTCATGACACAGTTTCGTTTTTTTGTTCCTTTTTTTTTATGCTGCCTGTGCATGTTCAGGTTTTGATCATGTTTTCTGATGCAGCTCTGAATCTAAAACTAGGTGTGGATTCAAAGAGAAGTAGAATCTGTCCTTTTTACTATCTCTCCCTGTAAAATGCATACCTGATTTATGCTACAAAACTGCATCAGACAACCTGATGAAAAGCTATAAAGCTGAAATAGTCAAGATGTTCAGGCAGCATTCATATACAATGCATATGGAAAATAAAAAAAACTAGTTATGAAAAAACAATACTACTAAATCAAAAAAATAACACTATGTCCATTAAATATAGAAATATATTAAAAGCAGTGGCTATAAAAGCCATACATACATCACAAAAGACATTTAAAAACATAGCACAAAAAAAGAAAGGGGGGGGGCTTTAGAAGGTGGCAGCAGGAAATAATCAATGATAATATTCTTGAAAATAAGGCTACATACTAAGCACATGTGCAAACCGACCTTTTAGCATAGTAGTAATTTGGGATGAAGGAATTGACTTCAGATGAAACCTCCGAAGCTGATCCGCATAAAACTTTGTTTCAATACTGTAGTAGAAGGTACCACTTGGAACCGAACCCGAGTTCGGAAAATGTTTTTTTACAGTATAAATCAATTTTTGAAGTTATTATGTGAAGTCTCGCGAGACTTCACGAAGCAATAACTTCGGCTCATTGGAGCCAATACACTCTAATAGTGTATGGTGTGTTTGCTCCGTACAGTATTGAAACAAAGTTTTATGCGATTTAACTTTGGATGTTTCATCCAAAGTCGATTCGCTCATCCCTAGTAGTAATATCACAGATATGATCCTAACATCTGCTAAATACTAAATTACTAAATACTGTCAAACCAGAAAGGTCACTCAGCAACAGTGTGCCGTGATTCAAGCAAAATGCAATGAGCACCATACCAAGGCCAAAGCATACTATCTATACAATAAAGACAGTCTCACGTCAATGACAAGATTGCATACATATACTGACATGAATTATCTATTTGTTTGAACAGTTCCTGCCATGTCCCCACACCACACCCTCTGACGCGTATGTTCTTTAAAGGGGTCCTCCAAGTTAAATTTATTGATGACCTATCCGCAGGATAGGTCATCAATATCAGATCGGCGGGGGTGCCAGGTGTCAGACCCCGCCGATCTGATATTGATGACCTATCAGCTGTTTGAAGAGGAGGCGCGTTCCGTACCAACGCTGCCTCCTCTTCACTGTTTACATCCTAGCCGTAACAGGGGTAGTGGTGAGTAGGTGTAAGTACACCTAACCGCCCCATTCATTTCAATGGGAAGGCTTGTTCCTATACAAGTCTATGGGAGCGATCCTTCCTATTGAAATGAATGGGGCGGTTAGGTGTAATTACACTTACTCACCACTACCCCTGTTACGGCTAGGATGTAAACAGTGAAGAGGAGGCAGCGCTGGTACGGCACGCGCCTCCTCTTCAAACAGCTGATCGGTGGTGGTCCAAGTGTTGGATAGGTCATCAATAAATGTAACTTGGAGAACCCCTTTAAGGAGAGAAGGAAGGCAAATAAAAACTAGAAATTGATCACATAGTACAGCATACAAGACTGCCTTATGAGAAGAGTGCCTGTAGCTTTAATGCAACCACTTAAAGAGGTGCCACAGGATTTGAATAACAGAGGCACCAGTACATGAGAATACAGGCTGGATGAGCAGTTTGCTTACACTGAAGAAACCATCAGGCAAGTTAAGAATATGCGTCATACTTTTGTTTCGGCTACCTCTTGGCAAGTTTGCCGTGCTGCTGCCAGTTCCGCGGCCCGCCCCATGACAGTGAGTGGGGCCGGAGCGTAGATCTGGCCCCACACATGCACAAGCGGCAGCACGAATCCGGCAGGCTGTTCACCCGCCGAAACAGCCTGCCGGAATCCACTGCCGCTAGTGTGAAAGTACCCTAAACAAAGTTTTGAAACAAAATTATTATCCAGTGCTGATATTAGGAGACATTCTACCAAATATATAAAATATTTTCTGCATGTGATGTGAAAAATGGATTCTGGCACATGGAACTGGATGAAAAGTCACGCTCATTGAAAGAATGTATTTCTCCATTTGGATGCTATAAATGTCTGAATGCCCATGGGTATGAAGGGAATGTACAGATATCCTTTTTTCTAATCTGTTTTTATTTTCTGATTGCAAAATTATTTTTGTTCTATTTCCTGAACATGATTATGAGGGCATCTATCTTCCCTGAGTTGTTCTTACCAGTACTTAGAAATATACTTTACAGCAGCCATATGGGCCATAGATACAATGGACAGGATAGGACTTCAATGACTTTTACGGGAGAATTTTCTTGGCATGTGTAGAGAAAGGTCAGGAGGGAATAGATAAGGTTTAATAAGCACCTATTGTGAGTAGTGGATACTGTGTTATACAGGTGATATCTGTCATTGTAATCATCCCTCTTATGATGAGGAGATAACTACAGTAAAGTGATCTGTAGAGACCAAGAAGTGTCGCTTATTATTAGGCTTAGTGGCCAGTGTGAAAAACTAAAGGATTTAGTTTTTATGGTTTTTTTTACATATATATTGCCATGGCAAATTAAAAATAAAATTCAAATATAGATATTGAAAACAACATCACCAAAAATGATTAAAAAATTATTTAAACAATAGGTCATTTTCTGATAAATTCTGACAGAGCCCTGCTCTGGTGTAAAAACGATAGCAGATGCTAATAATAGTGGAAGAAAGTAGGGATCTGGAATATGCAATAAAGCATTATGATCAGATGCAGTTTGTGGGCAGATATAGAGTAAATAAAACTGAATGAAAAATTCAAACAGAAAATAACACAGGTTCCAAATACCAGACATCTTTTAAACTCAAATGGTGTGAGAGTGGATTCTTAAAAAGTGAAGACAGTATAAGGGCCCATTCAGACGGCCGTATTATTGCGGGGCCACAATAATGCGGACCCGCAATACTACGGCTGCCGCCCGGTCGGGCGCCCCATTCAAAATGCCTATACTGCCCCCTCCCATAGAGGTGAATGGGGAATGCGGAATAGATGCGGCCCCATTCATACGGTGGTGTGAATGGGGTCTAAGACTACTTTCACACCAACGTTTTTCCTGGATCCGGCAGGGTTCAGCAAAAACACTTCCGTTACTGATAATACAACCATCTGCATCCATTACGAACGGATCAAGTTGTATTATCTTTAACTTAGCCAAGACGGATCCGTCATGAACTCTATTGAAAGTCAATGGGGGACGGATCAGTTTTCTATTGTGTCAGATCGTGTCAGAGAATGTCTTGATCCGCATGCTAGGACAGCATGCTGCGGTTTGCTCTCCGGTTTGAGAATGGAACAGAATGCATTTTGGAGCACTCCGTTCTGTTCAGTTACATTTTGTCCCCATTGACAATGAATGGGGACAAAACTGAAGCGTTTTTTTCCGGTATTGAGACCCTATGACAGATCTCAATACCGGAAAATATTAACGCTAGTGTGAAAGTAGCCTAAAACATGAGTACTTCCTTTGTGGAGTATATTTGTCTGTGAAGGTTCTCATTCATCTAGGTCCAGGTATATCAGTAGTAATAAAGCAAGTGGACTTGTATTTTTTTTTTTTTTAAGATGTTTCACTAGGCATCCAACTGGCTTTCTCAATTACATTGACTTATACAGGAAATCCCTTTCATTAAATATGCTCTTATTGTGTTTTGGCTTACGGTCTTTTGGATGATCCAGTTGCTGCCTAAGTGTGTTGCCAGGTTTAAAGCAGACATGGATGTGATGTATATTTAAAGGTCTTCTGAGCTTACAGAAGAATTCGTTCACCCCTAGTCAGGACACTGGGTGCACCCTAATGAAGTGCCTGTCCTTTATCAGTTCAAGACCATTTTTACTTTTTTACCTGTTCATGACCTAACACAGTTTCGTTTCTTTTGTTCCTTTTTTTTAATGCTGCCTGTGCATGTTCAGGTTTTGATCATGTTTTCTGATGCGGTTCTGAATCTAAAACTAGGTGTGGATTCAAAGAGGAGAAGTAGAATCTGTCCTTTTTACTATCTCTCCCTTTAAAATGCATACCTGATTTAAGCTACAAAACTGCATCAGACAACCTGATGAAAAGCTATAAAGCTGAAATAGTCAAGATGTTCAGGCAGCATTCATATACAATGCATATGGAAAATTAAAAAAAACTAGTTATGAAAAAACAATACTACTAAATCAAAAAAATAACACTATGTCTATTAAATATAGAAATATGTTAAAAGCAGTGGCTATAAAAGCCATACATACATCACAAAAGACATTTAAAAACATAGCACAAAAAAAGAAAGGGGGGGGGGCTTTAGAAGGTGGCAGCAGGAAATAATCAATGATAATATTCTTGAAAATAAGGCTACATACTAAACACATGTGCAAACCGACCTTTTAGCATAGTAGTAATTTGGGATGAAGGAATTGACTTCAGATGAAACCTCCGAAACTGATCCGTATAAAACTTTGTTTCAATACTGTAGTAGAAAGTACCACTTGGAACCGAACCCGAATTCGGAAAATGTTTTTTTACAGTATAAATCAATTTTTGAAGTTATTATCTGAAGTCTCGCGAGACTTCGCGAAGTAATAACTTCGGCTCATTAGAGCCAATACACTCTAATAGTGTACGGTGTATTCGCTCCGTACAGTATTGAACAAAGTTTTATGCGAATCAACTTTGGATGTTTCATCCGAAGTCGATTCGCTCATCCCTAGTAGTAATATCACAGATATGATCCTAACATCTGCTAAATACTAAATACTGTCAAACCAAAAAGGTCACTCAGCAACAGTGTGCCGTGATTCAAGAAAAATGCAATGAGCACCATACCAAGGCCAAAGCATACTATCTATACAATAAAGACAGTCTCACGTCAATGACAAGATTGCATACATATACTGACATGAATTATCTATCTGAGCTTTTCAGATACCCCGATTATATACAGCAGAAGTATCTCCATATGTTGCATCTACGTATACTGGCAATCTTGACATTCTTTTTTCTATTCCCAGTTTTAACAAAGGCCCAATCTGGATACCTGCAAGTTTTAATAGCCTCTTTCAGATGTTGAAATTTCCTTTCCTTAGCATCTGTGCTGGTTGAGATCTTTTCAGCCTGGTGGTGAAAGATTTGGATGACTCCCAGTTTGTGATCCAGAGAATGGTGGGACTCAAACAGTAGATAATGGTCCGTATGAGTAGGTTTCATGTAGACTTCAGTTTCTAATCTTCATTTCTCTCTGTTACCAAGAGGTGCATGAAAGCCGGAGTATTTTTCTGCGCATTTCTCAGGTAAACCTGACATTATGGTCCATGGCATTGATGTCTCCAGTGAGTGTGTGTCATGTACTACTTGTATTTGAATTTTAACCTAGGTGTTTTCTACTTATCTGAACTAGTTACTGGGTGCAATTCCCACAAAAGTGTTTAGGGCTTGGAGGGGGGCGGAGCCTGCAGCGGAGCGGGGTGGACGTCTTTATGTCGAGCTCCTGACTTCGGATTCTTATCCGACGCCATCCGCCACTCTATTTGCCACGGATTGGCCCAGCGGCCATTTACCTTCGCTCCCCTCGTCGCCAGCTTTCTGGGGGGCCTAGCTGGGTGCCGTTGTACTCGCGGCAACAGAGAAGACTACTGCGGCCTAGCGGCCCCACGGAACCCCCAGCCTCAAGCGTCGGCTCAGACGCGGCCAGACGCTTACCGCGCCATCGCTGGAGCTCACCCGACCTCACGAAGAGCCCAACCAGGCAAGGAGGACCCCACAACCATAAGGTCAGCGCCTACTCACCCCAGATCAGTTGCGCCGAGCTGGGTGAGTGCCGTCCACGTGGTGCCGGCGCCATTTTGGGTGACACGTTCCTGCCTGCGCTCTCCAGCCCTTGCAGCAGAGAGAGAGGGAGTGCCGGTCCCAGCAGTACATTGCTGGCAAACTTCAAGTAGCCTACCTCTCCTCAGTTAGTGGCCATTGTTAGGGTCTATATTCTGGCCCCCACCCATACCTGCTACTACCTTTTGCACCTAAGTGCTTGATTTCATGATGTCTAACGCTCCCTGACATGTTTAGCTCTGCCCGCGACATGATGTTTATCAGCGATGACCCCCTATTTTTTCTGCTCCAGCCCACTTTCTCTTATTTATGTTCTGAATACGCATTTTCTATACGCACCTGAACAAGGCATGCCTGCAAGGTCCCAAAAGAAAAAAACATAGGGCTTTTCCTCATCCTGCCAGACTCTCCCAGAGCTTTTCCGTACGCCACAACCATCAAGCATGGAGCGGCCCGACTCGCCAACAGGCACTACCAGTTTGCTGCTACCCTCTGAACCTGAGCACGCTGTTGATTCTCCTGCTCCGGCCTTTGACCCTACTGAGCTATACAATAATATTAAATCGCTTTTTACTACGGAATTGTCTAAAGCCGTTGTGGACTTTACCAAGTAAATACAAGACCTGGGCACTAGGGTCTCTGACTTAGAGGAAAAGATGGATAACGTAGTGGATGCCATGGAGGTTGACAATACCCGTTTGGATGATCATGCACAGAGACTGGAGGTATTGGAATATAAATTAGAAGACCTGGAAAACCGTAACCGGAGAGCCAATATTAGAATCAGAGGTATGCCTGAATCCATCACTGCCTTGCAACCTACTGTGCTCAACTTGTTTCAGGCCTTACTACCTCAGGTGGACTCTAACTTGTCCAGAATGGATCGAGTGCACAGGGCTCTGGACCGCCCAAGAAATCCTAACGTTCCTCGAGACATTGCGGAGTAGTCAAAACCATATGTTTGTGTTGCCTACATTGCTCATGTTATTTCGCATCTGAGCCTACTAGCATTCACCCAATATCATTGATTGTCTACTACATTGTTATTTGAGTGTGTTGGTGCCTCTCCCCTCCCCTGTGAGCCCGATTGGATGGCGCTGGCCGGGAAGGGGAGATGCATTGTGTAACATCTCTACTTCACATACTTAGTTTTTTTTTTAGGCCTCGAGTATGTGATTATTCGGGAAAACCTTGTGATCGAGGTTCTGAGGTCTCTACTATGTTTCTAAGGTTTTTTTCTATTATTATGGGAGCATGGTGGTGTCTCCTCGTGTGGTGAGCTGTAGCTGTGGGTCGTGATAGGTGATCCTTTTGCACCCGACTTGCAGTTGTGGATCGGGACGTGGGGGATGCACCACTTTATTTGTATTAGTTTGACTATTGTACTTTACCGAAAATCACCCTGGTCACGTGAATGACCTTGATGATGACGTTGGGGGTGGGCGTTGAGGCGCACCTGGACGCTGAGGTTTGCCCCAAAAAGGGTTGGCCTTGCTTCACGGATAGTTTATTTCAGTTCTATGGTTTAGGTGCTGCACCGCCTGCCTCCCTCCCAGCTCATATGTGCTCTGCCTTGTTCCGCTATCCCGTTCTGGGACTTTTCTCCCTTTTCTTTTCTGTCCCCTCTGTTTCATTTCCAGATTTACCCCTTTATGCTCAGTAATACTATGAGCTGCAGCTCCATGTGTTTCTTACGCTTTGTGCATCTCAGGACACGATGCCGACATGTTTGGATCGACACGTGGTCCCTGATTGTCATTGTTCTTCTAGTTCTTTTGAGTATGTCTATCCGAGATACCGACCTTTTTATAATGGCTTTTTGTGATCCTTGTCAGACTCTCCCGGTCTCCCATCCTACCTCTCAACTATACTTTTCTCATTCACTATGCCCTGGACATGATTACCTAACATTAGGTTTCAGCTGTTTTTACCTTACTGATTATGTGTAGAATAATTTCTCATAACGTCAGGGGGTTCAACTCCCCTCAAAAAAGACGTAAAGCCTTTCTACAATATGATAGACTTAAACCTGATATTATCTGTATTCAGGAATCACACTTTACTCCGACTTCCTGTCCTAGATATTTCCATTGCAAATATGCTCTTTTGTCACATGCACCATTCCCATCCAAAAGCAGAGGCGTAGCTATTTTTGTTAAGAACTCCTTACCCTTTCAAATTGAGTCCACTACTATTGACTCCGAGGGCAGATATATTATAATAGTGGGTTCTCTGTATAATACCCCTATATGTCTAGTTAATTCATATGCTCGTAACGGTCAGCCTGCCTCTTTCTTTCGCACTTTAGGGAAATTACAACACCACTCCTTATCAATTATCTGGTATGGAGATTTTAATATGACATTCAATGCTCAAATAGATAGATCTTCACCCATGGCGGATAAACTATCCTCCAAATCAAAGAACTCGATTAGGAAGGTCATGCAGGGATTGGGCATAGCTGACTATAGCTTACTTCTCCCCCATACATCATCACTACACTAGAATTGATTGGATTCTAGCTTCTACACGACTCCTCCCACACCTTTTGTATACCAGACATGTTCCATGTGCCTGGTCGGACAATGACTTGGTGCTGGTAGACTTCAATCTGGACTCCCCGTCTAGATGCCCTTTTACTTGGAGACTAAATGAATAACTCCTTACTGATCCCTCTATTGTAGATCGTATAGCCACAGCACTTAAAGATTATTTTACTATTAATGTATCCTCAGACACTACACCTGCAATTAACTGGGCTGCACATAAAGCAGTTATCAGAGGGGTAGTCATCTCTGAAGCGTCCAGGTTGAAGAGGGAACGCACTAAGGTCCAGTCCGACTTAGAATCTAAATTGTTCCATCTGGAATTAGCTAACCAGAGACAGCCCTCCCTATACCTCATCAAAGCCATTAAAGATACGAAACTCCAGCTTGATGCAATCTTACTACACCGAACTGAAAAGGCCTTGAGATGGACACAAGCTATATACAAGCTTTATAAATTAGCTAATAAGCCTGATAAAATGTTAGCAGCCAAACTAAGGGCCAGGCAGCGCTTTAAGAACATCTATCAAATTAAAGACTCAGGAGGGCGGGTCACCTCTAATCCAGCTACGATATATCAGCAATTGAATACTTTCTATCAAAAGCTATACTCATCGCCTTCTGATCCTCCCTCGGAGGACACTGCCTCTTTTCTTTCCACCCTACCTATCCCTATGCTACCCTCGTCTGCAAGGGAATCTCTTAACCTTGATATTACGGAAGAGGAAATAGACTTAGCTATCGCGTTTCTTAAGTTGGGAAAATCGCCAGGACCAGACGGGTTTTCTGCTTCATACTTCATACTTACAAATTTAAAGATATATTAATTCCCCATCTCAAGAACATATGTAACTACATCCTTCATAAAGGTACATTACCCCCTGACATGCTTAATGTGCTGATCACAGTCATTCCAAAACCCAATACAGATCCTCTATGTCCCACGAGTTATCGTCCCATTTCCCTCCTTAATGTAGACCTAAAGATATTTACCTCTATTCTCGCTAAGCGCTTTAACCATTACCTCCCTACCTTAATCCATTAAGACCAGGTGGGATTTATCCCAGGCAGACAGGCTCCGAACAATGTTAGGAAGGTCTGCAACATTATTCAATGGGCTGCTACGAAATCTAGACCCTTTTCTTTATTAGCCTCAGATATTGAGAAGGCTTTCGATAGCCTCTCTTGGACTTATCTATACCAGGTCATGTCTGCTATGGCTATATCGGGAGCATTTGTATGCGCTATACAAGCTCTTTATACGACTCCCAAAGCATTTCTTAAATTACCCACTGACAACCCTGTTCCCATCCATATCAACCGAGGCACTCGTCAAGGTTGACCCCTTTCTCCCGCCCTATTTGCTTTAGCCATTGAGCCATTGGCCATATTGATTCGCACTAATCCAAATATAGCAGGGGTCCAGATTGGCACGCGTGAGTATAAAGTAAGCCTTTTTGCCGACGATATGCTCCTTACTATCACGTGCCCCCTGACTACTTTACCCAACTTAATGAACTGTTTAAGTACTTTTGGTCGCTTTTCTGGCCTTCGGATCAATGCTAAAAAATCTGAGATCTTACATTATAACGTACCGCAGCAAGTTAGGAACTTAATTTCTCTTAATTTTGGATTTACTCATAGGGATCAGTTCCTACCCTACTTAGGGGTCAATATGCCTAAAACCTTAGACTCCACTTTTAAATGGAATTACGCTCGTCTTATTCCCACACTTCTTCAGGAACTGCATCATTGGAACTATCCTACTCTATCATGGTTAGGTAGAATACATACAGTCAAAATGGTCATATTACCGAGAATACTGTACCTATTTCGCTCTCTTCCCACACCAATAACAGGTTCTGCTTTATGGACTCTACAAACGGAAATTTTCCGCTTCATATAGGCTTATAAGAGGCCACACATAGCTAGACATATAATGCACCTTCATAAGGGTGTAGGTGGACTCTCAGTCCCACACCTTTACAAATACTATGTTGCGGCCAGGCTATCACAATTAGTCTCGTTTAATGCTCTCTCCCACCTCCCACAATGGGTTATCCTAGAGTCTGACTTACTACAACCCGCATCACTGCAAGCATTGATATAGTCACCTGACATTCCCTTGGGGACGATTGACCCAGTGGCAAAAATTCCCTACCTTATGCTACAACTCTGGAGGAAGGTTAGGTTTAAACATAAATTGCAAAATCCTATCTCCCCCCTGCTTCCACTATTCAAAACCCCATTTCCACCTGGTTTATCACCAACTGCGTTTATCTGGTGGAAACATACTAGACTGCGATGTGTTGGTGATTTCCTGCTCCGTTCCCAGCTCATGTCCAGGGCATATTTTATGTCTGCCTTTTCTCCTCCACCCTCTGAACTCTTTAGAATCTCCCAGGTTTTCCACTTCCTAACGGCCCAGGTCCCAGCCACTAATATAATAATCTACACATCGTTTGAAAGACTCTGTAAATACAGAGCTTTAGAGAAGGGTTCGCTCTCCTTTATTTACTCTATTTTAAATGCATCACCCCCTGATGCTAAACTAGCATTCATGCATAGCTGGAGGCTGATCTGGGACCAATGGTTTGAATGCTGTACTATGATCAGTAAAGGGAGCTGGCAGGTTACCCTAATGGAAACTTCCTTGAAGATCCTTCATAGGACTTATTTTGTCCCCTCTAGACTACATGCTATCTACCAACAGTCTCCCCCTTCTGCTTTAGGGGTTGCCAGACCATAGGAAATACCCTTCATATATGGTGGACGTGCCCATTGGCTCGTCGGTTCTGGACTAATATTAAAAGAGGGTTATATGAAGTATTCGGCAAGGATCTCCACCTGTCAGTACCCATATATCTTTTAGGTCTTGAACCACTGGCATTCAACTACACAGAATATAAACTTCTTCAATTCGTCCTGATGTCAGCCAGGATTCACATGGCTTCCAAGTGGCTTACGCCCTCTCTTTCGATATCAGAAGTTATCCATAGAGTTAATATTATTGCATTATATGAAAAATGAAATGCTACACTAAGTGATACTAGAGAGTGCTATTTGCAGATATGAAATCCCTGGCTGAACTGCTCCAACTCCCCAAACTTGCACTATTATTTATCTCTCTACCCAAAAAACATAAACTGTGGAGGACCAGTTTCTATATCCCTACCCCCTCTCTTTCCTTTCCTTCCCTTGACCGGGGGAGTCCAGAAGATTGCTCTTTTCAGGTATTGTTTTGAAAGAATTAGACTACTCATGTTTATGTATAACCTTTTATTGTTATATTTCTGTCCTGTTCGGACAATAGTTTCATATGTACATTATTTTCTATATGCAACTGTACCCATAGGAGATATGTGCATTGTTATTATGTATTTGCGAATTCTCCTTTACTTGCAAGCAATTCAATAAATATCTTTTGGAATTAAAAGTGTTTAGGGCTTTAGGGTCCACCTCCTCCATGTACAGGTTATCTACAATGGGTGTAACTTGTGTTCCCAGGGGACAACCATGTTTCTGTCTGTAGAACCTATCCTTGTACTTAGTGATAACACATATAAAGCCCTTAGAAGGAAAGATAAAGATAAATATGCTAGATAGATATGCTCCCATTGTCTAAGATGAGCATACCCCTTTAATATATTAAAGGGGTTGTGTCATTTCAGTAAATAGCATTTATTATGTAGAGAAAGTTAATTCAAGGCATGTATATTATTATCCATATTGCTTCCTTTGCTGGCTGGATTCATTTGTCCATCACACTATACAGTGCTTGTTTTCATGGTTATAGACACCCTGCAATTCAGCAGCGGTGGCCATGCCTGCAACACTATAAAAAAGGGACCAGCCCATGATCCTGGCTACCAGAGAGACCAGTGCTTTTTCCTATAGTCTAAATTCATTTGTCACAAAGCACATTATATATTAGCTATTTCCCGGCCTGCAGGGAGAGTATATCTCAGTGTACATCACTGTGCATTGCTGAAACATGCATAGCTAGTCCGTTGTGGTAGTGAAACACTTACTGTGCATCAGTATAACAGGCAGGTGACAGGTGTCACTCAGTTCACACTTCACTTATTTGGTCAGTTACACGTCAAAAACTACCAAATAACTGAAGTGTGAACTCAGCGTTACCAGTTAATGTTAGCGTCAGGTATAATGTACTTAACTTTGCAGTGGCCCAAGATTCTACTATAGAGTGAAAGAGCGGTCTCATTTTACACTGTCTGCTGATTCCACATAGATTGCTAGAAAAACTGTTCTCTTACACACTAATAAAAGTAGTGGCCCTATGACAGAGTGGAGAGGGTGTTAGCAGTAAGTTTGTGTTGACATCACTGTATATTTTTTTCTTCTTCTGATCCATCAGAAGAACAAACCCCCCCCCCCCCAAAAAAAAAAAAAAAAAGTATCCTGTCTTTTGAGCATCTGCCTTCACATGGTCAGTATTTGTTTAGTAATTGATAAGTGTTGGTCAGGCCAAAAAAAACAGGAGTGGGTCCAAAACTGAGATGACACATGATGGGAATATTTGCATGTCTTCTGTGTTTTGGACCCACTCCTGCTTTTAGATTCCAAATCATGATCAAATCCTGATGCAAAATACTGACTGATAGAGGCCACATGCTCAATTTGCATGAGTTTTGACCATTTGCCTCTGAAATTGGTTTTATTCAGATGGAAAAGAAGTTGTGCATGCAGGACTTTAATGGCCTCTATCACATGATAGAGGCTTTTTAGATGCTCCAAAGACAGGATCCGTCATTTTTCGGTTCTAACAGATCAGAAAGGGTAAAATAAACAGTGATGTCAACAAGGACAAATAGAAACGCTATTGACCCTATCACATAATGGTGAGAGTGGCAACGGCATGAGGAGTCAACATAGTGTCCCAGTCACAGAGAGAGGAGAGTGGCAACAGCCTAAGGAGTCAACACAGTGGCACAGTTACTTAGTGGGGTGGGTGACAACAGCATGAGGAGTCAACATAGTGGCCTTGTCCCAGAGTGGGGAGGTGGGGGGGGGGCAACAGCAGTGGCAGTAACAGCACAAGATGGTGGGTGGCAGTAGGAGAAGATGGTAGCAGAGACAGCATCAGTCTGGTGGCAGCATCAGAATAGTGGCTGAAGCACATTGCCAGAGGTAATGGGCCATCTTTCACAATGTTCTGGTGTGACAGCACACTGCAGTCAGATCATTACTGCTAGAATGATCTAGCCTGATACATTAGGCAGCAGTGTGTTGAAATCGTGGCTGATCCATGCCTGAGTTATCTTTAGAAAGGTTAATCTCTCAACATTTCCTTTTGAAAGGTGAATTCTCTTTGGGGTAACTATGCCCCCTGCCACACTAAACACCCACTATGATGCCACATTACTGACTGGGCAAGAAAGCTTTTCCAGGGCAAACTTGGCCAGTTGTGGCCACAAATAAAGTTTGGCTGTCTGCTAGTCCAGAAGATCTTGGATCTGGGTTTGCAGGGTGCAATGCAAGTATGCCACTACCTGCTGGTTTAGGTTCTGCTCCATCTCCTGCTGCTGGGTGGTTTCTTCAGTAGGCTGGTGAAGAAAGGTGCTCATTAGAGACTCCAGACTTAAGTTGCCACTGATGGAGCTGATGCTGCTCCTGACCCCCCCATCCCCTCCTTCAGCAGTCATGGCAGTGGAGTGAGTGCAGGGGTCCCTCCGGTCAGACCTTCATGGAAATGGGTGATGGCGCACATAGGCAGCATCCAACCGACTACATAGGATGTCTCGATAGTAGTTGAGTTTTTCATATAGGTATAAAAAAGGCCCCATTTTGGCCCGATAACGGAGTCTAACATTGTGGAGAGCTAGTAGTCATCTCTCTGCTGAATGGTGATAATACGGCTATCACTACACAAGCTAATCAGCATGCATCTGGCTATTTGTACAAGGGAATCGGAGGGACTCCCTGCCTTCATTTCCACTGCATACTACCATGGTCTGTTGGGGTCATCTGTCTGGTCTTCCTCATCGCCCTCCAGCTCCTCATGCTCCTCCTGTTCCTCTCCTGTCACTTGGGCAGATAAACCACCATTCTTGAGCGTTAATGTCCTCCTCCTCTGCCAGTTTAGCCCCCATAGGGCTGAGGTAGCCATGTAATGTAGGTGCCATGTCTTCTGTTCAGAAGCCAGATTTAAAGCATCTGCTCTAGGACGTGAAGGAGTGGAATGACATCATTCATCCCATAGTTCTGGCGACTGACAAAGTTGCTTCCTCAAAGGGCCTGAGCAAATGGCAGGTATAATGCATGAGCTGCCACCGGCTAGCATCAAAATTACACGGGGGAGTACCCCTGTCCGCCTGCATCATCAAGAAATCATTTATGGCCTTCTTCTGCTCATACAGTCGGTCCAACATGTGGAGGGTGGAGTTCCAGCGTGTGGAAACGTCGCATATGAGGCGATGTTGGGAAACACCATTCTGCCTTTGCAGCTCAAGGAGGGCATGTTTTGCAGGATAAGAGTTGAGTTGCAGTTGAGTTTAAAACCAGATTAAAGATATGCACCATGCAGGGTGCATGGGTCAGCCCCCCTTGACGCAGTGTTCTTCCTATTATCGGTGACCATGGTTCCGATCTTCATTTGGCGAGGAAATGGCTAGGATTCGATTTCGTGGTTGATGACGCCGAGCAGTTCCTCCTCAGTGTGACTGGCCATGTGCAAAACAGCGTGAGACTGCCGTGCTCTGCATTCTGCCGTGCTCTACACTCTGCACTCTGGAGGACAACCCTGAACTGTGCCTACAGTGGAGGCTGAGGACAAGGTGGAGGATGAGGAGGCAGCGGAGGACATTGGCGCCACAATCTCAGCATGAGAACTCAGAGGCAGCATTGCCAATATATGGCCTTAAAGGACATATATTGTCCTTGACCATAGTTATAGCTCCACATGTTGGTGCTGCCTTGAACTGTACTAGACATCAAGGACTGGCCCACCTCTTGCTATACGTATGTATGCAGAGCTAGTACAGCTTTTTTAGAGAAGTAGTGACGGCTTAGGACTCTACCTTGGCTCAGCACAAGCCATCAGTTCTCTGAAATGTGCAGAGTCAACCACATTGAGAGGGAGGGACTGTAGTGCCAGCAACTTGGCCAAGAGCAGGTTCACCTTCTGCACTGTTGGATGAGTGCACACATACTGTTGTCTCTTTGCAATCTCCTCGGTGATTGATTGCTGGCAAAATGCGTGATGAGAGGTAGGAGGAGGAGCATCAGGACCATCAGGACCATTAGACGATGGGAAGGAATGACAACTCTCTTATGCTGAGATGACGGAGCCCTGAGTGGGGTGGGGGCCGCTGGGAGATGCATCTGACTGTACCACTATATTAGCTCCATGGTTTTCCCAGGCTACTTTATGGTGATGTTCCATGTGTTGACACAGTAGCTGCTGACTGTCCTTAAGTAATATCTTCCTTGCTGAAAAGCAGAGCATAGCCGGCGGCATACATCACTTGCCTGGTAGAAAGGGCAGAAAGAGCAGAAAAGGGAAAGAGGCTTGTTCCTGGGCCACTAAGTGTGGTGTCAGAGGAACCCACAGACTCCTGATTGAAGCTGGAGTCAACCATCAAAACACGACCACTGGATGACACTTGCAACTCTGGCCTGCTACTAAGGCTACGGCTACTACCACCCCTTCTTCTGCTGCTGCTACTTCTACTAGCTCCAGCAAAATTTATGCCACAGCCTGTTCCTTTGGAGGGCCCTGGCACCTCTTTGTTGGACATTCTGTACGGTAACAGTTACTGAATATGTAAAATAATTTATTCATGTCAGACCACACAGTCAGACCACACATGGAGTACTGTGTACAGTTCTGGGCTCCTGTGAACAAGGCAGACATAGCAGAGCTGGAGATGGTTCAGTGGAGGGCAACTAAAGTCATAAATAGAATGGGTGCACTACAGTACCCAGAAAGATTATCAAAATTAGGGTTATTTACTTTAGAAAAAAGAGGAAAAAAGAGGGGAGATCTAATAACTATGTATAAATATAATCAGGGGTCAGTACAGAGATCTCTCCCATGATCTATTTATCCCCAGGACTGTTACTGTGACGAGGGGACATCATCTGCGCCTGGAGGAAAGAAGGTTTGTTCATAAACATAGAAGAGGATTCTTTACAGTAAGAGCAGTCAGACTATGGAACTCTCTGCCTGAGGAGGTGGTGATGGTAAGTTCACTGAAAAGAGTTCAAGAGGGGCCTGGATGTATTTCTGGAGTGTAATAATATTACAGGTTATAGTTACTAGAGATAGGTCGGTGATCCAGGGAGTAATTCTGATTGCCTGATTGCAGTCGGGAAGGAATTTTTTTCCCCTAAAGAGGAATATTGGCTTCCACCTCACAGGGTTTTTTGCCTTCCTCTGGATCAACTTGCAGTATAACAGGCCGAACTGGATGGACAGATGTCTTTTTTCGGCCTTATAAAATATGTTACTATGTTACTATGTAATGTCAATGTGGACACCAAACTAACTACTTAAATTATACTGTTTATTCGCCCCAATATGAGAATCAAGGCCTAATGAAATTGCTTATCTATGAAATCAGGTGGACACCACTAAAACAGTTATATTACACAGGTTATTGACCCCAAATTGAGAATCAAGGCGTAATAGAATTGCTTAGCTATGAAACAAGGTGGGCACCACAACAATGGTTATATTACACAGCTTATTCACCCTAATTTGAAAATAATGGTGTAATAGAATTGCTTATCTATTAAACAAGGTGGGCATTGAAATAACATTAAATTACACAGCTTATTCAACCCAATTTGATAATCAAGGCATAACAGAATTGTTTATCTATTAAACGAGGTGGGCATCACAATCACAGTTTGAGAATAAAGGAGTAACAGAATTGCTTATCTATTAAACATGGTGGGCACCCAAATAACTGTTAAATTACACAGCTTATTCACCCCAATTTGAGAAGAAAGGTGTAATAGTGTTGTTCATCTATTGAACACGGTGGGCACCATTCAATTAGATAGCTCTGTGCCCTGCACGGGGATTAATGCAAACTTCACTTTCTCTTATGGATCCCTTCAGCTTACAGAGCCTCACTATGCTGCACTCTCCATATGGTCTCCCTACAGTGTCTGAAAACTCTCCCTATGATCCCCCTACACTGACCCTGCACTATTTCTATCCCAGATTATACTATTAAAAGCTTTTTAAAACACTTTCCCTAGCATTTTATTTCTTAAAGCCCGAGGAGCATGCTTAACAAAAACCAAGTGCAACAAAATCGTGCAGCATGCCACACAAAAAAGTGCCCAAGGTTACGGTCCATCGCAGGCCCTTTTCCAAAGAAGAAGGGCCCCCCAGAACCTTCCTCATCCCTCCGGGTCAGAAGGCACCTGCAAGGGACTCGGACAAAATGGTGACTCCTAGCCGAAGCTGGGTGTACACCTAAATGGGCAACCCTCAGACGAAGCCAAGGATACTGGGCTCCGGCTTTCTCTCCCAGGCATCACCCCGGGTAAGTCAGCACGGAGCTCAACAACTAGGCTGGTCTCCCCCCGGAAGGGGAGACCATGGGGTTTGCAGGGGGGTGAGGAACCAGGATGGCCGCACACCATCCCCCCTAGACCTTCTTGACACACAACGTGGACAGTGAACACACAGTAACACTGTAAATAAATAGTGAATGAGTGCCCAAATAAGGCCCGGTCATTCAGCCAGAATATAAAAATTCCTCTTTTGTTCGGCAAAGGCAAGCCAAAGCCGGGCAAAGAGAGGTGTGTGTTCTCAAAAGTAAGAAAGGAAGGGCTGTGCAAATGTGCCGTGAATCTCAGTGGGCTCCCACCACCAGTGAGTTCAGGCACCCCAGGGTCACCACTCCTGGGGCACTTCTGCACCTTGGGCTTTCAAACTACTCAGCCCCCTAGCATAAGATCCGTATGCCTCCTGGTCTCATGGCCCGGGGCCTGAAGGCACCGGCCGTCCACCAAGGTGGCTCCTCGTGCCTCTCCATCCTCACAGTCTGACAGCCCTTGTCCTGCCAGAACTGAGAAGAACATATTTTTTTAAGTTGAAAGTGTCAGAAGACGCCAAGCATACTTAAAACTTATATGTTTACACGCTTCATCATCCGTATTCCAACACACCTTTTAAATTTTTATTATCATATTTTCTTTTTTCCTTAACCCCTTCACGCTATATGACGAGTATACTCGTCATGGAGCACTGCTATTTAACGCTCCATGACGAGTATACTCGTCATTACATTAAACTGTCACCATGTCTGCTGACATGGTGACAGCGCTGAGACCCCGGCTGTTACTTACAGCCAGGGGTCTCAGCTTACCAGCCCGAGACCAATGGGGGCGGTCCCGGGCTAGCGATCGCTGTGATTGGCTAGTCTATACAGACTAGCCAATCACAGCGATGCAATATTAAAATGAAATTAAAATAAATAAATAAATATTATCTATACTATATACACCCCCCCCCCACCCCAGATCGCTATTTTTTCCAGGGGTGGGGGTGGGGGGGGGTGTAATGTGCGGCGGGCGGCGTGCGGCGTGCGGCGGGCGGGCGGATGATATGGCGGCGGCATCGCCGCCGCATTGATGTTCAGGATGGCCGAGCGGAGCGGGTGAAGCAGAGTATCAGCATACAGCTGATACTCTGCTTCAAACTGCTGACATCGGTGCTGGCGCCGATGTCAGCAGTTTAACCCCTTCCATGCCACGGTCCGTAGGGACCGCGGCATGGAAAGGGTTAACAGGGAGGGAGCTCCCTCCCTCTCCCATCGGCGCTGCGGTGCGCTGGCAGCGCCGATGGTGTGGGCTGAAGAGGGGGAGGAAGCTCCCTCCCCCTTCCATCGGGACGCTGTTCTGCTCTGGCAGCGTCCCGATGGTTACCATGGCAACCAGACGCTTTCAGAAGCGTCTCGGTTGCCATGGTGTAAGCAAGCCTGTTCAGGCTCCTGCTAAAGGCAGGAGCCTGACAAGGCTTAGCAAGAATGAAAATACACTGCAGTACACTATACAGTGTACTGTAGTGTATTATAGAACAATCAGACCCACTGGTTCTTCAAGAACCAAGTGGGTCTGAGTCTAAAAAAGTGTAAAAAAAAAAAAAAAAGTTAAAAAAAAAGTTAAAAAAAAGTTTTAAAAAAATCCTATTTTCCCCCCCAAAACTCAAATTTAAAATTAGTAAAAAAAGAAAAAAAATACCCCAATCATGTTAGGTATCGCCACGTTCGTAACAACCTGCTCTACAAAAATATCACATGCCCTGACCCCTCAGGTGAACACCGTAAAAAAAATAAAATAAAAACAGTGTCAAAAAAGCCATTTTTTGTCACTTTACATCACAAAAAGTGCAATACCACGCGATCAAAAAGGCGTATGCCCCTTAAAATAGTACCAATCTAACTGTTACCTCTTCCCGCAAAAAATGAGCCCCTACCTGAGACAATTGCCCAAAAAATAAAAAAACTACAGCTCTCACACTATGGAGAGACTAAAACATGATTTTTTTGTTTAAAAAATGATATTATCGTGTAAAACTTAAATAAATAAAAAAAAACTATACATGTTAGGTATCACCACATCCGTAACAATCTGCTCTACAAAAATATCACATGAGTTAATCCCTCAGGTGAACACAGTAAAAAAAATAAAATAAAAACAGGGTAAAAAAAGCAATTTTTGTCACTTTACGTCACAAAAATTTTAAATAGCAAGCGATCAAAAAGGCGTATGCCCCTTAAAATCGTACCAATCTAACCGTTACCTCTTCCCGCAAAAAATGAGCCCCTACCTGAGACAATTGCCCAAAAAATAAAAAAACTACAGCTCTCACACTATGGAGAGACTAAAACATGATTTTTTTGTTTAAAAAATGATATTATCGTGTAAAACTTAAATAAATAAAAAAAACTATACATGTTAGGTATCGCCACGTCCGTAACAACCTGCTCTACAAAAATATCACAAGAGTTAACCCCTCAGGTGAACACAGTAAAAAAAATAAAAATAAAAACTGAGCCAGAACAGCCATTTTTGGTTACCTTGCCTAACAAAAAGTGTAATATAAAGCGATCAAAAATCATATGTAACCCAAAATAATATCAATAACACTGTCACCTTATCCCTTAGTTTCCAAAATATGGGCACTTTTTGGTTGTTTCTACTGTAGGGGTGCATCAGGGGGGCCTCAAATGGGACATGGAGTCTGAAAACCAGTCCAGCAAAATTTGCCCTCCAAAAACCATTTGGCGCACCTTTCCTTCTGCGCCCTGCTGTGCGCCCATACAGTAGTTTACAATCACATGTGGGGTGTTTCTGTAAATCGCAGAATCAGGATAATAGTTTTTGAGTTTTGTTTGGCTATTAACCCTTGATGTGTTACAGGAAAAAATGGATTAAAATGGAAAATCTGCCAAAAAAGTGAAATTTAGAAATGTCATCTCCATTTTCCTTTAAATCTTGTGGAAGACATAAAGGGTTAACAAAGTTAGTAAAATTAGTTTTGAAAACCTTGAGGGGTGTAGTTTCTAAAATGGGGTAATTTATGGTGGTTTCTATTATGTTAACCCCACAAAGTGACTTCAGAACTGAACTGGTGCTTAAAAAAAATGGTTTTGGAAAATTTCTTAAAAATTTTAAGAATTACTTCTAAAATTCTAAGCCTTCTAACGTCCCCAAAAAATAAAATTATATCTTCAAAATGATGGTAACATAAAGTAGACATATGGGAAATGTAAAGTAATAACTATTTTGTGAGAAATCACAATGTGCCTTAAAAGCAGAGAAATTCAAAGTTTGAAAATTACAATTTTTTCCAAATTTTCTGTAAATTTAGGATTTTTTAATAAATAAAGGTGATTTATATTGACTCAAATTTACCACTGTCATGGAGTACAATGTGTCACGAGAAAACAATCTCAGAACGGCTTGGATAAGTAAAAGTGTTTCAAAGCTATTACCACATAAAGTGACACATGTCAGATTTCCAAAATTTGGCCTGGTCCTTAAGGTGAAAAATGGCTATGTCATGAAGGGGTTAAAAGAATAACAAACAAACACAAAACTAAACAAATTAACTAATTTTCTTCAAAAAAAACAATTACTTAAACACTTTCATCTTTACTTTCCCCTTTTCTTTGCCTTTATCTTCCATATCAAAATTACTTCCATGATCCTTTTCTTTCACAAATAAACTTTTTTCTTCTTCAAAAACTTTCTTTTCCAACTGTCTGTACTTCACTGGGTCTTTTCTCTTTTCTACCACCAACTTCACAATACTTTTCTCTTTAACTTTCTGTTGTCTTATAACTGGTTCTACAACACCATCCCATATACTCTTCTCGACTTCCATTCTGTTACCTTCCTTTTCCACAGGTTCTCCTTTTTTGCTCCAATTCTACAGTTACAAACTCTTTTCTCCAAACATCGTCTTTCAATGCCTTTCCTTCTTTTCTTTTATCCCTTTAGAAGTAAAAAAATATTTTTTTTCCCATTAATACGTAACCTTCCAGGAACAAAATCATTACTTTCTTTCTTTGTCCAAACCAAAAACCTCCTTTTCCATTCTATATTCCAACCGAATTCAGGTACTTTTTATAAAACTTCACAATCACATCTTTCTCTTCCAAGTATTTTATCACTTCATGCAATTCCACAAACGGGTCATCTATACTAACTACCAGTCTTTTACAGGAACCAGTGCAAGACACAAAAACCTCCATTTCTTCAGAAATCCTTACAGAATCCTTATTCCAAACACTAAAACAATTCATGCACTTTACCTCTGATTTCAAGGTTACATCCAATAGTCCTCTCTTCCAGTCTTTCTGCATACAAAAAATGTCTTCTTTCTTGATGCCTCCATACAAATCCAAGATTGACAAAACATAATCTTCATTCCAATCTTTCACCAATTCTTCTCTGTGCACAAACCATAAACAATTTTTCTTTTCTTTAAGATCCATCTTTTAGCCAAATCTTCTTTCAGGTTCTCAACCACTGAAACTTCCAAAGACAGGTCCTTTATACTGCCCCCCACAGCTATGTGCGGTGACAGAGGGGGTGATTGCTCCATGTTGCCCAGGGACTAAGCCATCCCCCGTATAGCAGAAAGAGCTTCAACCCCAGCTATAAACTGGGGTCTCCACTCAAGGCCGAGGGTCCGGGTACCCTGGGCACCTCCTGCCAAGACCAAGGCAATACCTTCCGATTCTTTTTTTTTTCTGATTTCAATCAGTAACTTACACGAAACAGGATAAACACCAGTTCCAGTCACATCCTCTTGAAATCTCTTCATTTAATATTAAAACTACAAAAGATAAACAACACAACCCTTTAACCTCTTTCTTTAAGCATATAGTACACTAATCTTTCTAATATCGTACTGGGCAAATATCCTCCATTAAAATTCTCTAGTACAGTTATCACTTCAAACACCGGTACCTTGTAAGTCACAAAAAACTTTCTTTGTCTCTTTTCAAATTCTCCATTACTTCTGCATAGAAACCTTTCACGTTAACTCCTTCCCTTTGAAGAAAAAAACTTCACTGGCTATTCTTAAATTATAATCGTGAATTTCACTCTCAGTCATCATTTCCTCTTCTCCCTTTCTTTCCACAGTAACTGACGTTTTAGATTCTTTAAACACTTTCCTTTATATCTTCTCTTCTACTTTCTTCTCTACAACTCTTTTTCTCGAGCTCTCTAGCCTAGCTTCAGTACTTCCTTTCCTCTTATTACTTTCTTTTTTCGGACAATCTTTAAAAACATGATCCTCCATCTTACACAAATTACACCTCTTCCGGTACGAACAAGAAACAGGCAGATGATCTCTTCCACCACAGATTCCACACTTATTCGCAGGACAAGCTTCTTTCTCATGGCCATACGATTGATAGTTCCTACAATACGGCTGAATTCCATTAAAGAAAAAATCTCCATTAACATTTCCCAATTTAAACCTAGCTGGGGGCACATGAAAAACATTACCATCTCCAATATTAAATTGAACCAAAAATTTCCACTTTGATGTCCAGAAACCAAAAGAGTTCATCACCTTCCCTTTTGAAATCACACTGGTACAATAGTTCCCCAAAAATGTAACGATATCCTTCTCCTCCACATATGGGGAATACATTTTCACCACTACCAGCTTTTCATTTGAGGGGAAATGCGGGATGACACGAATCCCTTTAAACCTTCCATCTTTCACCTCACTCATCTTCCTGATATACGCCCAATAAGTCGGCTTGTCAATAAAGATAATATCATACACTCCTCTTCTAGGATAATCCATCACTGCAAGAACTTCTTCTTTCTTGATTGTCAATAAATCCAGCAGAATTTCTTTAATGATGAAGTTATAGTCCTTCACTTCACGGACCTTTTCCTCCACCACGAGTCTCACAGCATTTTCGACTTAAATTCTCTGGAACCACATCCATATTTTCTTCTTTCCGACTTGCAGAAAGGGTCGCCATCTCGTCAAAAAGAGCCTTCACTCCGAAGAGTAAGGTGATTGCCTCTCGTTGCCTGGGGACTAAGCTGCCACCCCAATAGCAGCAAGGAATCCAGTACCAGCTATGAACTAACACCTTCACCCTAGGCCGAGGAGGCGGGTACCCCAGGCACCTCCGGCCAAGACCAAGCCAGCACCGCTAGATTTTTTTTTCTTTTTTACTTGATAGCATCAGAAGACGCCACACACTTAAAATACCAGTATGTCATAACGTCTCATCATCCGTATCAATCTTTTTATTTTTATTTTCTTTTTTTAAAGATAAAACATATACCAGAAAACATCAACCAATTACATTATTCATTTTCCCATTTTCTTTAGCCTCACTTCTTTCATTATAAACATTTTCTCTGAATCACTTATGTTTATTAAAAGGGCATCTTGCATAGCATGATATTCCTCCATTGTCACATCAATTCTATTTTCCAGGGCTTTTAACAACCATTCTTCCAACTTTTCACTATTCCTGAACTTGACTGGATCCTCTTCATATATCTCCATTACACGATCCCGAGCAATTTGTAAATCCTGACCAGGATAACATGCTCTTAAATTTGGTACAAACTTCTGAAACTCAGCTCAAATTTTCCAAATTTACTTTCCTTTTCCAACTTACTTTTCTTTTTGGATCTTCCTTCATCACCACCATCTTCTGACGAGGACATCTCCAGACCCAAGACACCTATATCACTTTTCTTTACCCTTACCTCCTTTCTTTTTGGACCTTTTCCTTTCCCACTTGATTTCTCACTTTCATCTTTCTTCTTTTTCCTTTTAGGACACGAACTGTAGAGATGCTGGTCATTCCCACACAGGTTACAACACTTTCTATGTGAACAGCCTTTAGCTTCATGACCATCTAATTCACATTTGAAACACCATAAATAATTACAGTTTTCTTTTTCATGCCCATATTGCTTACATTTTCTACAAAATGGTGGCATACCCGCAAAAAATAAATCTCCGTTAATTGAGCCAATTTTAAAACGACTGGGAGAAAGAATATTTCTACCGTCTGCATCACTTCTCAGTTTCACTGCAAATTTCCACTTTGTTGTCCAAAAACCATATTGGTTGTATATCTTACCCATACAGGACACTTCTTCACAAAACCTTGAAAGAAAATACGCAATTTCTTCTTCAGGAACTAAAGGACTATACATTTGGACTACTATCAGTTTCTCTCTTCTTGGGAAGTGAGGTATTACCTCCACACCTTCTAAGATTGGGTCATCTTTATGAAAGTCCGTTTTATTCCAAAACCAATCACAATCTTCAACAGAGTCAAACACCACATCATAGAAGCCCCTCTTAGGAAATTCTAACATGGAAAGTACCTGGTGCTTTTGAACTCCGATTAGTCCAAACAGTATCTTTTCCACCAGAAAACTCAAGCCTTGCTCCTTCTTCTGGAAATCCTGCAGGACAAAACGAACAGCGTTCTTAATCTTCGCATATGCAGGGACATCATTATCATTGGATCTCTGCTCCTCTGATAGCTCTATATCCGCCATCTCCACTGAAACCAAGAAATCCCTTCACCCAACATAGAATCAGTGGGCAGGTAGGTGATCGCCTCTTGTTGCTCGGGGACTAAGCCGCCTCCCTAATAGCAGCAAGGGGTAAGACACCAGCTATAAACTAGTGCCGTCCCCCAAGGCCAAGGATTCGGGTACCCCGGGCACCTCCCAGCCAAGACCAAGGCAGCACCGCTAGATTTTTTATTTTTTTTACTTGGTTGCGTCAGAACACGCCAACATATACTTTGCTCTTTTTGCGTATTGTTACACGTCTCATAATTCATAACCAATTTAGCTCTTTTCTTATTTTTAATTACATTTTTTTTGTTAAAATCAAAAGAATAATACCCACATATTACCAACACAAAAACAAACACATAATTCAAAATGGCTCACATATTACCAACCCAAAGACAAACACATAATTCAAAATGGCTCAATTCTTCTTTTTTCCCTTCATTTTAAATTTATTTTTTTCAAAAGCCTTCATTCTATCCTCCATTTCTTTAATTACAAAATCAAAGTCAGCAAAATCTTCCAAATTTGAAACTATTTCTTCTTTTCCTTCTCTTTTCTCTTTTTTCTTTTTTACAAACTGTTCCTCCTTTACAACATTTCCCGAAAACTCTTCACTTTCCTCAATAATACCCAAGACTTCACCTTCTACTACATAAGAACTTTCTTCCATTTCACGTACAATTTCTTTTGTTTCATTTACAATCTTTTCACTCTTCACGCCTTTTCTTCTTTTTTCTTGCTTATCTTTGCACCCAAGTCCCAATAACAAAACCCCTTCTTTCCATTGATACTTATCTTCCCAGGGACAAAATCATCACCTTCCTTCTTATTCCAAACAAAAAATCTCCTTTTACCATTCCATATTCCAGCAGAATTAAAAAAAAACTTCTTCAAACTTCACCATCATATTATTTTCTTCCAAAAACTTTGTTACATCACACAATTCCACAAACGGATCATCCATACTGACTACTAACTTTTTGCATAAACAAAAACAAGAAACCAGAACTTCTCCTTCAAAAAAACTTGATTCCTTACTCCAAGAAACAAAAAAATCTAAACACTTTACCTCTGACTTCAGAGTTACATCAAACAGTCTCTTCTTCCAGTCTTTTTGCCTGCAGAAAATATCTTCCTTTTGAATATCTCCATACAAGTCCAATAACTCCAAGATATATTCCTCATTCCAGTTCATCATCTCTTTCTTGCATATAAAGCGCAAGCAGTTCCTTTTTCCGGCAAACTCCATTTTCAAACAATTTCCTTCAGGTTCTTCACCACGGTTACTTTCAAATAGCAGGTTCTTCAAAACTGTCCACCACAACTAAGTGTAGTGACAGAGGAGTGATCGCCTCTCGTTGCCCAGGGACTAAGCCGTCCCCCCTATAGCAGCAAGAGCTTCAACCCCAGCTATGAACTGGGGTCTCCACTCAAGGCCGAGGGTCCGGGTACCCTGGGCACCTCTGGCCAAGACCAAGGCAATACCTTTCGATACTACACTTGATCTTAGCCAAAAGGCCGAGAAGCACTTTCCCTAGCACTTGTAATATCTGTCACTATGGTCAGTTAACTGTAAAATGGTGGAGACCGGGCAGGATGAGGCTTTTCTTAGGGTTGTGACATCACAGGGGCTGGCTATCTGCTGATTGGCTGGCTGCACAGCATTATGGGTGATCCCTCTTTTCCAGGCTTCTTACTTTCACTTTGTAACATGTACAGCAGCCATTTTAGAAAAAAATCTGATTTGTTACCACGAAGCGCAAGGAAATTTGGATCTGTGGCAAACTTAATTTTTCCTGAAATTCAGATCAAACTCCACTTTGTTAACTTCGATTCTTCACTCAACACTAGTCATAACCATGGAAACGAACAATGTAAAATGTGATGGAAAAATTACTCCAGCCATCAAAGGAAACAATATGGTTAATAACAATACATTAGTAAGAGGCTTGAATTAACTTTCTCTACATAATTAATGCCATTTGCTGAAGAGACACAACCCCTTTAAATAAAATGCATTTGTATAGTGTTGCCTACTGTTTGTTCTTTTTCTTATTTCTCTGTTCACCTTGAATTGGTCGCATATGTTCAGTTTCATTTTTCAGCTGCCGGCAGCTTTATCTGCTGTTAGAAATCAAGACAGTTACAGGGAGAGGGCTGCAGCACAAAATACACATCTCCTAATAGTCAAAATCCCCTGAATTGCCAACATGAGTAATTGGCACAAATAATTATGAGATCCCTGGTTCCATGTGAGGTACAGGGCTGGTTCTATCTTTGATAGAAAGATATTGTTTGTCATGTAGACTATTTTATGATGTCTGTTTTTTATTCTTTCCATTAATCATGGGATAACCTCTTTTATAGTAAAAATTATATATAAATTTTCGCAGACAGTGTATAAAGTTGTTCCATGTATGGCTGGTTAAGGCTGTCTGGTGCATGACAAAATCGTTCAGGTATTTCCACTGTTCATACAGATGCTCGAGCATGTGCAATATCGAATTCCAGAGTTTTGGCACATCATGGATTAAGCGGTGTAGGGGTAGGTTGCTGTAGGTCCAGCAGAACATTTCTGGGTACATACTGTAAGAATGGCTGAAGTGCCTGGACAGTCTCCTGGACTTTGCCAGCACCTTGTGCAAGCCAGTGTACTTATTTAGAAAGCACTGCACCACTAGGTTGATGATGTGCACCATGCAGGGAGCATGTGTTATTTTTCCCCAGTTCAGGGCAGCCACGATGTTGCACCCATTGTTGCTGACCACCTCGCCCAGCTGGAGTTGATGTGGTGACAGCCAACGGGATGTTTGCTACTTGATGTACTTAATGCTGGCTAGGAATCTTCCAGCAAGGCTGAGCGCACACCATTAGCTCCCTAAAGGCAATAGACTCGACTAAATGGTATGGCAGCAACTGCACAGCCAGAAACTTCGCAAGGTAAGAATTAAATTTGCTCACAATCAGATTACTGGGCACTTAGAGTCGTTTCCTGGTCGTGCATACTGTTATCAATTGCTAACAATGGAGTGGAGGAGGAGTCTGTGCGGGAAAAGCAGAAAGGGATGAAGAATATGAGAAAGACACCGTACTGCTCGTGGATGCAGCCTGGCTGGTGCAAGGGGGACCGGGAGAAGAAGAGAACTCCTGCCACAGTGGCTGGCTGCCACCTCTGTTTGCCAACGGGTTGGGTTGATGCCGATTCATGTGGTTTAATAGAGCTGTGGTGCATAAGTTTGTGTTTGCCTGCCCACGTCGTATTTTGCTCTTGCACATTCTGCACCATAGAGTAAAAAAATATCATACGGAATATATTAACACAGCAGTGGTAGAGGCAGCCAAGCTGGGCTTAGCTCTGGCACGTTTTGGGCCTAACCCACCCACAGCGTCATGACCAGATTCCGGAGCAGACATGGCACTCGCTGTTCTTTGGGAGGTATGTGGCCTCTGCTGTTTATTGGTGCTGCCATCACCCTCCTCCTCTGATGTTGCCTCCTCCTCTGCACCCTAATATGGCTACCGGGTCCTGTCCAGCACACAATTGTTACCCTCACCCATTTTCACATTTATCAAACTGTGGGATATTGTGGTGGGTTCTTTGCCCCCCTTCCCCTGTTCTTCCCCAACTGCCACTGTCGCTGCCCCCAATGACAATACTGCGGATACGGGGGCAATTACTACCACCACCAACACGGCTATGCCTGGGGTCTGAAGCCTCCTCCTCCACTTCCTTCTCAGGGTAGCACAAATGCTGAATGCTTTCACACAAGTTGTCAACTGGGAGACTCTCTTGACTATTTGCCATAGGATGTGGTGAGGTTTTCTTGCCTCTTATTAGGAAAACAGAAGGCACCCCTCTAGGAAGGGGTAATGAAGACTGGCAGGACTTCAATGAAAGCCTTCTTTGGGGCTGCAAGGAGCAGGAGGAATGCAGTGACTCCTGGCTCTATGGCACTGACTTGGACTATCAAGCCACCTCTACATCATCCTGCTGTGACTGAGAGGAGAGAGCCATCCACAATCTCGTCCTCTTTCTCCTCAACTATAAGGTTGCACCTTTCCGAAGCTAGCAGGGACATCTACGACCTACTACTACTTCTGGCTGGATTGTTGGTGCTGCTACTACCGACATTCTGGGTGTTTTGTTTGAAAGCCTTCCATAGCCCGGACATTTTTGGGCCTCTCAGATAATGTTGTGCACTACCCTGTGTATTAGTGTAGTAAACACATATATATTCTGCTACTTTGTATATAATCAATGACCTCCCCCCCAAAAAAAACAAAAAAAACAGAACATGTGAAAAAAAGGGAAACTGATTTAAGCCTAAATTCGTTAGCTCTCACAGATACTATTGTGTGCAAGCCTGTGTATTGGTGTTGATCACCTATATGCTGGTTTAATTAAATTGAACAAGTCCCAAAAACATTTAAATTCCAACCATGTGGTAATAGAATTCACAGAAACGGACAATTGAGGCCTGGTGCTCAATTTCTCACTATCACTCACAGGTAGATTGCTGCCCTACCTTGTCTCTTGTAGTAATCACATATATATGCTGATTTAATTACATTTAACAATCCCCCAAAAAATTGCAATTCCAACTATGTGTAAACTGAATGTACGTAAATGGAAGATCGAGGCTTGTCGCTTAATTTCAACTTAACACACACAGGTAGGTTGCTGCCACACCGTGGATATTCCTGAAGTAATCTGGTATATATGCTGCTTAATTAAACTGAAAGACTCCCCCCCCCAATAAAGAAATAAAATTTTGACTGTGTGGAAAATATGTAATGAACAACTAAGGCTTGACACTCAATTTCTCATTAATACACACAGGTAGATTTCTGCTATACCTTGTTCCTTGTATTAATCACATATATTGTATATGCTGGTTTAATTTAACAATCCCAAAAATTTTAATTCCAGCTGTGTGGATACTTTATATACTTAAATGGACAATTGAGGCTGGATTCTCACTTTTAGATTAGAAGATATGAATATAAGTAGTGGCTCACCAGTTTGTGAATAATGCTTGGTGTGGTGCTTCCAATCACTGGGCTATACCCTTAGCCTGAATGGGTTCTATAAAGATGAAGTGAATTTGTGATGAGCACTCACTCTACATTTGTTTTTTATGTTTTGTTGGTATAAAGCTATAAATATATGTATCTGTATATATGTGGATATTGAAAAGGCCTACTGTGTAGTTTAAATATATAATTATAACATTTATTTATCAGTGCAATATCAGATAATATCAAATAATATCAAATAATATCAAATATCCCCAGCGCTGGTACATAAAATAAAAAATAATAGAAAAGTAGAAAAAATATAAAGCAAAATGAGAGTAGGATAAAAATGTTTAAAAAATATATTAAAAAATATATAAAAAAATAATATATTGAACTATACCTATAAGTCTCTATACAGCAGCAACGTTATTTATCCCTTAATAGGGTAGCAGTGTTTAAATATCAAGTTGTAGATATTGTATTGTTCCAATGTGCCTCAAGGAAAGTCAAATTCGTGGAAGAAAGGTTCAATATATTACCCTCCTATAGAGGTCTGTATTCCACGTTGTGCTGCAGTGACTTCGCTCTGTATAAGTCCGGCCGGCGCCCGGCTCTCCCTGTGGCGTCCCACGTGGGTGGCCGTCCGGCGTGTAAGCAAGTTGGCGCGCTGCTGGGATCCGGGGAGAGTACCAGAATGCTGAGTCAGGTGTCTGTTTCAGCCGTTCCTTCCCGTTGAGCGCTGCGCTGGTGAGCGCTATGCTGGTAAATTGGATATCATGGATAATCGCTCCAGGCGTTTTCTCTTTGCTTCAGCGCTATAGTGGTAAATTCAAACTCTGCTCCAGCTGTTCTTATTGATTAGTCTCTGTGCTGGGTATACTGGATACACTGATATACAATGTGTCACTTTAGATACAATGTATCACTTGGTTATTGTAAATGCTTTTCTTGTGCAATCCACAGGGTAATGGTCTCTGAACCAAACGCCTTTCAGGGCTATCCTTGCCCCTTCCTCAGTGGTCTGTGGATTCTCTTTCATTGTCTGGCACATTTATAGTGTCTGAAATTAGACCCCTCCTGTTTCTTAAGGGGGAGGGGATTTTATTGTAAGCTCCAGATTTGTAATAAACTTGATAATAAACTTGAATTACCCTGTGGATTGCAATCTCACTTTATTGTGGAGAGAAATATAAGCATGTGTGATTATAATATATATGTGATTATAATAAATATAGGTACATCAAAGAAAATGTTGCTTATGTAGGCCATATTGTTTAAATCGTTATTTCAGCTTCCTTTCTGTCTATATCTGGTGATCTTGAGATAGATTTATAAAATTATAAAATGACTATCCTGTTATGAAGGAGTTGTCCAGAAGAAATTATCTAAAAGTGGGTATGTAATTATGGATGCAAGTATCTGAGGATGCAAGTGACCGGGGATGCAAGTGTTTTCTGTTTGTTTGTGGTTGTATGTGTTAAACTTCTTTTTAAGATGTGCAGGGTATGTGTGGCTGGGAATGCAGGTGGATGGGAATGCGAGTGCTATAATTGTTTTTTATTTATTATTTTTATTTTTTATTTTTAATTCTTATTAATTTTTATTCCTTGTTTTTTATTTATTTCTTATTAATTCTTATTTTCCAGAGTAACATGTGTGGGAGTGGCTGTGAATATGTTTTGGGTAAGTATGTGTTTCTTCTATTTTGATGTATTTGTTCATTTCTTCTGTTTTTATTCTAGATGTATCCAGGAGAAGTCTAATTTCAGACACTATAAATGTGCCAGACAATGAAAGAGAATCCACAGACCACTGAGGAAGGGGCAAGGATAGCCCTGAAACGCGTTTGGTTCAGAGACCATTACCCTGTGGATTGTAAATCATGGCACAACAAGAAAAGCATTTACAATAACCAAGTGATACATTGTATCTAAAGTGACACATTGTATATCAGTGTATCCAGTATACCCAGCACAGAGACTAATCAATAAGAACAGCTGGAGCAGAGTTTGAATTTACCACTATAGCGCTGAAGCAAAGAGAAAACGCCTGGAGCGATTATCCATTCTATCCAATTTACCAGCATAGCGCTCACCAGCGCAGCGCTCAACGGGAAGGAACGGCTGAAACAGACACCTGACTCAGCATTCTGGTACGCTCCCCGGATCCCAGCAGCGCGCCATTTTGCTTTATATTTTTTCTACTTTTCTATTATTTTTTATTTTTTATTTTATGTACCAGCGCTGGGGATATTTGATATTATTTGATATTATTTGATATTATCTGATAATGCACTGATAAATAAATGTTATAATTATATATTTAAACTACACAGTAGGCCTTTTCAATATCCACATATATACAGATACATATATTTACAGCTTTATACCAACAAAACATAAAAAACAAATGTAGAGTGAGTGCTCATCACAAATTCACTTCACTGGATTCTCACTTTTACCTTAACACACACAGGTAGATTGCCACCACACCATAGATATTGCTGCGGTAATCATGTATATATGTTGCTTAACTAAATTAAAAGACCCCCTCCAAAAAAAAAGTGACCTCCACCATTCCCTGCCCCCTTAGCAGAGACCTCCACAGTGCCTGTCCCTTTAACAATGACTGCAACAGTACACCCACCACTCCCTTAACAGTGACCTCACAGAACCCTGCTGCCTTAACAGTGACCTCCACAGCGGCCTGACAATCATCCAATCAAATTCCTTTTCTTACGGGGCATTATTGTCTTTAATTGACAGTATATAAAACCCCACAGAATTAGTATACACTTAAGGTCATGTGAGTTACATCAGCCTCTACAATGTTAGCTATACATCCCAATCGAATTCATATTAACTCACACATAAGCTGTCTTATACTAAGAAGGTCCAGTGTTGTCTATAGCAACCAATTAGAGCTCATATTAATGACATGTAGCAAAATAGAAGCTGAGCTGTGATTGGCTGCTATATACTGTACAACTTGATGAATATCCAGGCTAACTGCCACAACAGCCAACAGTCAATGGCTCCTGTAGTTTGGCGGTAAAGTTACTAAGCGTATTTTTTGGCAAAAAGTTGGAATGTGCGGGGTGAAAATTGCCACTCAAAACAGTCTATGACGTTCCCCGAGTCACAGAAGGTGGCTGTGCAAAATTTCATGATTGTAAATGCGACGGTGCAGATTCCTTTATTGGACATACAGTGCCTTACGAAAGTATTCGGCCCCCTGGAACTTTTCAACCTTTTGCCACATTTCAGGCTTCAAACAAAAAGATATAACATTTTAAATGTTTGGTGAAGAATCACCAAACAACAAGTGGGTCACAGTTGTGAAGTGGAACGAAGTTTATTGGATCATTTAAACTTTTTTTGTAATAATAAAACTGAAAAGTGGAGCGTGCAAAATTATTCGGATACTTTGTTGCGCCACCTTTTGCTGCGATTACAGCTGCAAGTCGCTTGGGGTATGTCTCTATCAGTTTTGCACATCTAGAGACTGAAATTCTTGCCCATTCTTCCTTGCAAAACAGCTCGAGCTCTTTGAGGTTTGATGAAGAGCGTTTGTGAACAGCAGTTTTCAGCTCTTTCCACATATTTTCAATTGGATTCAGGTCTGGACTTTGACTTGGCCATTCTAAGAACTGGATACGTTTATTTTTGAACCATTCCATTGTAGATTTTGCTTTATGTTTGGGAGCATTGTCTTGTTGAAAGATAAATCTCCATCCTAGTCTCAGGTCTTTTGCAGACTCCAACAGGTTTTCATCCAGAATGGTCCTGCATTTGGCTCCATCCATCTTCCCATCAATTTTAACCATCTTCCCTGTCCCTGCTGATGAAAAGCAAACCATGATGCTGCCACCACCATGTTTGACAGTGGGGATGGTGTGTTCAGGGTGATGAGCTGTGTTGCTTTTACACCAAACATTGTTTTGCATTGTTTCCAAAAAGTTCGATGTTGGTTTCATCTGACCAGAGCACCTTCTTCCACATGTTTGGTGTGTCTCCCAGGTGGCTTGTGGTAAACTGTAAACAAGACTTTTTATGGATATCTTTGAGAAATGGCTTTCTTCTTGCCACTCTTCCATAAAGGCCAGATTTGTGAAGTGTTCGACTGATTGTTGTCCTATGGACAGACTCTCCCACCTCAGCTGTAGATCTCTGCAGTTCATCCAGAGTGATCATGGGCCTCTTGGCTGCATCTCTGATCAGTGTTCTCCTTGTTTGAGATTAAAGTTTAGAGGGACGGCCGGGTCTTGGTAGATTTGCAGTGGTCTGATACTCCTTCCATTTCAATATGATCGCTTGCACAGTGCTCCTTGGGATGTTTAAAGCTTGGGAAATCTTTTGGAATCCAAATCCGGCTTTAAACTTCTCCACAACAGTATCACGGACCTGCCTGGTGTGTTCCTTGGTCTTCATGATGCTCTCTGTGCTTTAAACAGAACCCTGAGACTATCAAAGAGCAGGTGCATTTATATGGAGACTTGATTACATACAGG
>ONZH01025222.1:0-24956 GCA_900303285.1 Rhinella marina
TTTAGAGAAAAAACAACAAACCCAATAAAAACGTGCCCACAGCAAATAAAAATGGCAACTTGGACGAACAGAGAAAATGCGGTTTTGATTCCATAGCAGTCAGCCAATATTTCGGTTTTCCATTGCAGCTTTGAAATATGAAAACTGAAATCTGACGGGCTGCAGACTGTGAGGCCATGTAGCTCCAGCTGTTCCCACCAAAGCGTAACCCAGTGACCAGAAATTTATAGACTGTCTGTAAAAATATGCAAAGTTTTTTTCCTGTGTCCGTGAAAAAAATAGATGTCTCCATAATTTTTTTTGAGGCTGGTGTTACGTGACTAAAATATTTCTGTGGTAATTATCATCATTTTACACCTCACAGTAAATGCTGGTAATGAGTTCTTATCAGTACATTAAGCTATAGACATTTATAATCTTTAACTTTCATTATGGTTTTCCAATGTGTCCGAAAGAAATGTTAGCTGTTTGTGATTTTGGTTGTCCAGAAAAATTCTGGTTGGCAACCCTGTGTAGAGTACAATGATATACTCCTAGGCAGGCCTTTATGTGTACACTAGGCCTCAGTGTCTTGCGTCTGTAGCAACGTCCAGTCTCAGCTGCAGAGTTCTTCATCACTATGGTTACCATGTCTCTGAGGCCTAGTCTGTACACTAGCCTGACCAGAGTGAAAGCGGGCGGCTGGGCTGGATCAGGGCGGCTGGTGCAGGTCTTTGACAATGGAGGGTTCAGGGATGATACCTTCCACCCAGTCAAAGTTCAGGCAGCATTTATGTAATGACTGTGCTTGCTATTTTTCTTTCTCTGTCATCGATCTTTGTTCTTTTGTTCATTTTGGTGACTTCTCTTACGTCAAACACCATCCCACAACCTGTTTACTAAACCTGTTCAGAGAAAAAGACGTCACGCAACACATAAATCACACAACTATAATAACAATGGTACTATTTACCTTACAATAATTATGGTGGTCATAATAACATCCTACCCCTCCCCCCATGTACAATGCTGATGTCATGATGATTGGTATTACAGGATCATTAACATGGCACCCATATACATTTTCGGGGCCCATATTGTACATTTTTTTGCCTCCAGCTGGCACATAGAGGTTTGTTCACATGAAATAATATGGAATCTGTAATCTACTCCATCTGATAGCGTAGGATGGAGGGGAGACGATAGTTCTTTGTACTATATGGTGGCGCTCCAGCTGTCCCTATACAGGCCCTGTACGCGCTGCATGAGGCCATAGGCTCTGTTCGTATAACATTTGAGTCGCACTCTGGGGTATATAGTCTGGAAAAAGTTACAGGCGTGTACACCAGAAGTTTCGATAGGACTTCACCTTACAGAGTTCAAGAGAGTGTCCTGCTGAGCGCTGCCAGCTGTGAGATATCATTATACTGTACCTTTTTCCTAACTGTATTGAAAACTGCAGTGAGCTGCTATTTTCTATGGAAAAACTATATAGATATATACCGTATATATATCTATCTCAAAACAATAAAAAAAAAGTCTGCAATAAAATTCAAAAAAATACACCGCAAAGCAATACCATGGAAAATACACCGCAATACATCAGTGGGCAGCTTATGACAGTGTATGCCTATTTACTGCCATATCTCAGAGATATACCATACATTTGGTGACCTATACGTCTGATTAGTCATCTCAGTTTGTTGTTTTCCGGAGACGTCCCGTTATAGTCAGTGGCTGACCATGCCTTCAGAAAAAGCCAACTGGAGTTGTCAGGAAGAATAGTACCTCAACGATTGGCACAGGTCACAGCAATTATAGTCTCGCCTATCAATTATTGACACAGGGCTATCATCGTCTGTACTGGAAAAAAAAAAAGCAAGAATTCTTGTAAGCAAGAATACTTTCCTCCACTGACAGCAAGCAGAGTTCTTGAACCCAGTGAGTAATTCACAAAGTTGCAGAACCTTGCATTCACTTTTTTTTTTTGTAAAACCAGAAACTCCTGCTGAGAGGAGTGTCCCAGCTGTTTCTGGTCTTAGAAGTTTGGATTCTGGTTTATCAGATGCCGGATTACTGAGATTTCACCTTGTATTTTCTAGGTATTGGAGGAATGGCGGCACTAGGCGGATACTGTGAACACAATGGCAGCTTGTCCCAGGCATGGCTGGACGATGGACTGTCCCCTTGTTTTTTACTTCACCTTGGTCCCATCCGTTCTCCTCAGCTTCTCTTTTCTTCTGGGAAGCCTGCAGTCCGTCTTTTACGCCAAGCATAGCAGGACAATGGAGCCCAAGTACATACCCAAGTCCCGCCTTTACCGCCTGCAGCTGGCGCTGTCCATTGTACTGATAGCCCAGGCGCTGGGGGGTCTGATCTGGCAGGCTGCGGGCACTAAGGTCTTGTACGGGTACATGATCGTATATGGCTGCCTGTCCGCAGGGGCGTGGGGCTTCAGCATCTGGCTGCTTCATTTGGAGCGGACGAGGGCCCTCGAGCGAGAGCGGAGTAAGGGCCACGGAGTGGTGCTCCTTCTCTTCTGGGCGCTGGCCTTTGCTGCAGAGAACTTGGCTTTCATATCATGGATGAGTCCACATTGGTGGTGGACATCGATGGAGAACGTGTCACAAAAGGTAAGTCCTGCCACTTCTGTATGTTCTTGTATGTATCTTGTAGAGAAAGTTAATGCAAGGCCCTTCCTAATGTATTTTGATTCTCCATATTGCTTCCTTTGCTGGCTGTATTCAATTTTTCCATCACATTATATACTGCGCATTTCCTCAGTTACGACCACCCTGCAATCTAGCAGCGGTGGTCATGCTTGCACACTACAGGAAAAAGTGCCGACCTCTCTGGTGATCAGGACCGAAGAAGCTAGTGTTTCTATAGTGTTCAAGCACGTCCACCGCTGATGGATTGCAAGGTGGTCATAACCATGGAAACTCATAAGGTGCTGCTCGAAATCTGTCGGCGCCGTGTTGACAGTTACATCCCTAGCATTGAAATTCTGGCGTTTGATACAATGCAATATTGCAAATTATTATTTATTTAATGCCAAATTGATTACGCTACCTAAAGAGCTTAGCATAATATGCTGTAAACCAGCAGGGGTCAGCCAGATAATCGTATATACTTCATTGTGGTCCTTCTGTACAGATATAATGGACTGCTTCCAAAATTAATGAGGAACTTTGGTTGTTAATTATTTAGAATTCGAATCTGTTCGTTATCTTTATAGGTGCAGTTTGGTTTGTGGACTCTGCGATACCTTTGCACTCTGTTCCTATTCATGTTAGGATTCCTGGCACCTGGGCGACCACACAAGCCATATATTCTCCTTATAAATGAAGATGAAAGAGATATCGAAAACACACAGGTGAGTGGTGGAGGATAAAGGTATTACTATTATAAAACTGCTCCTATGTACAAGAATATAACTACTATAATACTGCCCTTATGTACAAGAATATAACTAATATAATACTGCTCTATGTACAAGAATATAACTACTATAATACTGCTGCCTATGTACAAGAATATATAACTACTATAATACTGCCTCCTATGTACAAGAATATAACTACTATAATACTGCTCCTACGTACAAGAATATAACTACTATAATACTGCTCCTATGTACAAGAATATAACTACTATAATACTGCTCCTACGTACAAGAATAGAACCACTATAATACTGCTCCTATGTACAAGAATATAACTACTATACTGCTCCTATGTACAAGAATATAACTACTATAATACTGCTCCTATGTACAAGAATATAACTACTATAAATACTGCTTCCTATGTACAAGAATATAACTACTATAATACTGCTCCTATGTACAAGAATATAACTACTATAATACTGCTCCTATGTACAAGAATATAACTACTATAATACTGCCTCCTATGTACAAGAATATAACTACTATAATACTGCTCCTATGTACAAGAATATAACTACTATAATACTGCTCCTATGTACAAGAATATAACTACTATAATACTGCTCCTATGTACAAGAATATACTATAATACTGCCTCTATGTACAAGAATATAACTACTATAATACTGCTCCTATGTACAAGAATATAACTACTATAATACTGCCCTCTATGTACAAGAGTATATAACTACTATAATACTGCCTACCTATGTACAAGAATATAACTACTATAATACTGCTCCTATGTACAAGAATATAACACATAATACTGTGTACACAGTGACTTGTGTAAGAACATGTTGGAAGTTCCCGTTCAGTCTCTGCATGTTTCAAGTTTTCTGATCTTACCTGTTGATTAGTATTTGGGTTTCTTGTGAAGGGGGGGGGGGGGCAGTTTTAGGTGGTGACTATGGCTGTACATTATACCCAGGGGAGGGCGGTTCGCAGTCCTGCTCAGAGACCTCTGTATAACCTCATGGTTCGGACTGTGTTGGGGATTATGTTCTTTTTAGTGTAGCAGACAAAGCAGTTCGGGGACGGGTGTAGCTTTGATGCTCCCTTGTTTATCTGAAATAGTCTACTACATGGTGAGTACCGAAGTATTTTTCAGGAGACGCTTCCTAGTGGCCATCAATTCGAGACCATTAAAATAGCCTTTAGGGGCATGAAATGTGGATCTTCCTTGTATTGCCCCTGTATACGGATGTAGCAGAGATGACTTTGTGTGTGGTGCAGGGTTTGACTAAACCTACTGCAGTATCTCATCTTGGGTATCTGGATGCAGTGTCCTGATGATTATGATCAGTTAAAGAAGAACTCCCACAAAAATTTTTATTCTCTGACCTGCTAGAAAGGTGCATGATGTAATCTATAGTGAATGCAATCTTCTTATCAGGGACTCTAAGTGATAGTTATCCCTCTCTTCTTATTGTAGCTGGGTCATGTGACCAACTCCCTGACCTCCAACTGACCCAGGACAGGAAGCCAGTTACTTCTCTATTCATTCCTGCGATACTGAGAGTGAGGCTCCCATAGGAATACATAGAGAAATAGACTTCCTGTCCACACATAGGTCTCTGTGTGAGTTGGTGGGTCTAATTCCTAGTCACATGACACAGATAAGAAACTTCAGGATGATATAAGTGTAAAAATACAGACACTGGTAAATGGTAGAAAATGACATTCACTACAGATTACATCATTTACCTTTCTGGTAGGACAATTTTTTGCGGGAGTTCTTCTTTAATATGTACAAGCAAGGCTGCAGTGTAAAGCATGGAGGGTGGGACAGAGCCCGAGCTTCTTGTGAGACAGGAGGTGGAGTTTCTTTCTACCTCAGACTGCAGTGGACAATGCAGAGGAGTGACCGCCTTACCTGGAAATCACTGCTCAAAGCATGCTGGGTGTTGTGGTTCTATGACACCACAGCTGACAGGCCTCGGTCATGGACTCATCTTCTATCATTCTCTTGTATCAGCCACTGATCAGAAGTCCAAATGAATCCACATGGCAGGGTTTCTGGAAGAAGATCCGTCTGCTCGTACCGTACATGTGGCCTCGAGGGAACGTTCTGCTGCAGCTCCTGGTTCTCCTCTGCATGGGACTGATGGGGCTGGAGCGAGCCATCAACGTCTTTGTCCCCATCTACTACAAGACTATAGGTGAGCCGCCATTCTGAAACTTTTTTTTAATATGTATGATATTGCAATTCCCAAATGTTTTCAGGATCTCTGCTTCCTGTCAGTGAATGGGAATGTTCACACTTTCAGATCATTGTCCAAATGAAACACCTGCAAAGTATTCACTGTAACGGGCCCTGCACCTCTGTAAGCAGGACATTCAGTGACAGCAAGCAGAGATCTAGACACTGGGGAGGAAGGATTGCGCTTACTTTACGTAAAGCTGGAGACCCCCTTTAATGCTGGCATTGTCATGTAAGTCCGTGTGTTCTTGTTACAGTGGACCAGCTGACGGACGGCTCTACGTGGCACACCCTGGCGCTCACCGTCTGCATATATGTTCTGCTCAAGCTACTTCAGGGCGGAGGAGCAGGTAATATCTGAGTGCTGTCCGTACAGATCTATGGTATGTTACGGCACATGCAACATTACAGGACACGTTAAATATTTTTTTTTATTTGTGGAAGTAGCAGTTGAGGTTATACAGGACAGCTACTGTAAGTATGACGTGCAGAGGAACTGTAATACATTATAACAATTACTGTGGACACATCAGCCAATCACAGAGGCTCTTACTGCCAGGATCTTCCCCCACCACCATGTCCTGTAAGGAGGGGTCACTCCCCGTATCTGGCCCTGCGGTCAGGGGAAGGTCCGAGCTGACCTGTCTGACTTATCGTGTTAAGATTTTGCAAACTTATCATAATTGTTACATCAAGATTTATTATTTGTTTGTCAGTGGGAAAACAAGACAAATTTTTTAAACCCTCCTGACCCAAAAACTGACCACCTTACCAAACCTGTACTCCAAACCAGACGCCTGGAATTACTCATACCCCGGAGCAGAGATTAAAATTCAGTCAGATGCAAAAATTATTCAGATTCCAATATGGGACCTTTTAAATGGGTTGTGCACTTTTTTTTTTTTTGGCAACCACCCCCCTCCTGGGCAGACCTACGAAGAGAAGCATACTTACCTGTCCCCTACGTTCTCTGGCCTTCACGGCTCCACTGCTAGGTTCCAGGCTGTAAACTTCCTGTTTGATACCGCTGCGTCCAGCAATTGGCTGCAGCGGTGTCAAACAGGAAGTTTACATCCAGTAACTTAGCAAAGGAGCTGTGAAGACTGGAGAACGCTGGAGCCAGGGTCGGGAAGCAGGTAAGTATGCTGCTCAGGAGGGGGGTGGTTGCAAAAAAAAAAAAAAACCTGCCGCAGTGACCTGCTTCGCATTGTCATGATGCAAGGGGGGCAGGTCACAGCTGCGGCCAGTGATTGGCTGCAGTGGCGGCAAAATGGGAGTTTACATCCAGAGACCCGAGCAGAGCAGCGAAGGCCAGAGAGTGCAGGAACCAGCACCAAGAAGCTGGTAAGTGTCCTTCCCAGGTCTGCCCAAGAAGAGGGGTGTGACAACCCCTCCTCCCCCCCAAAACAAGCACACCCCCTTAAAATTAAAGTGGACCTAAACTTTTAACTAAACTTTTTTTAAACCGTATTCTAAACGTGCTAAAATAATATTTGTAATATACTTTATTTATTTATTCATTTATTTATTTATTTATTTATTCATTTATTTATTTATTTAATTTTTTTCCATGCATAAAAGGCGCCTGAGATAAATTAGATGCCAGACCAGACAAATAATAAGGATACTTTCACACTTGCGTTGTTAATTCGGTACTGAGATCGGCAGAGGATCTCAATACCGAATTAAACGGATCAGTTTTTGATTTTGCACATCAGGATGCATCTGTTCCGATAGGATGCGGTTGTGTGAATCGAAGCTAAAAAAAAACGGATCAGGCACTAAATACATTAAAAGTCAATGGGTGACCCGGTTTTTTAAGTCTCCTAAAAGATTTCCAATTTAAGTCACCATTGACTTACATTAGTTTCAGTGCCGGATCCGTTTTTTTTTCCGACCGGACAACCAATTACAGCTTGCTGCGGTTTGTGTCCGATCACAAAACTGAAAGCTGCCGGAACTTGAAGACATCCTGATGCATCCTGAACGGATCTCTTTCCATTCAGAATGCATGGGGACAAAAACGGAACCGTTTTTTTTTTTCTGGTATTGAGATCCTCTGCCGGATCCCAATACCGGAAAACCACAACGCAAGTGTGAAAGTAGTCTAAGAAAAGTATATACTTGCTGCCCCTGGTCCCTCTTCACTCAGGATCCCGACAGTAGTTTCGCTAATATGCACTGGAGTAGGGCACTGCCCCCATCCAATGCATCGATGATGCAGCTCTGCTGGTCCAGACAGCGGGCATCCCTCCTTGGATTCAGACCGCGGTTTGCCAGTTCAGCCCCCTGCTATAAGGAAACCCCTTGAATCCATCCTTCAAGCAGTGTCTACGGCGCCAATTTCACATATATATATATATGCCTTTTTGATGATCATTGACCTTTGTTTTCTACAATTCCCCACCCTCTAAGGTGCGACCGGCTTTGTCAGTAACCTGCGCAGCTTCCTGTGGATCCGCGTGCAGCAGTTCAACAAACCGGGAGGTGCAGATCCGCCTGTTCGCCCACCTGCACGCCCTTTCTCTGCGCTGGCATCTTGGGCGAAAAACGGGTGAAGTGTTACGCAGCGTAGACAGAGGCACCAGCAGCATCAATAGCCTCCTGAGGTAAGGGCCCCTGGAGACTGAGGGTGGTGTCTTGAGGGTTGACGCCGGAGCCACGTAGGAATGATGGGAGTCTTTGTCTTTTTCCAGTTACATCGTGTTCAGTATCCTTCCCACCATCGCGGACATCAATCAATCGGCATCATCTATTTCACGTCTTCCTCAACGCCTGGTTTGGACTGATCATTTTCGTCTGCATGGCCTTGTACCTGAGTGAGTATATTGGGGAGAGGGCGGAAATCTCAGGAATATGACTCAGAAATCTTAGCCCACAGAAGTTGAGAGTTTTAGGCATTTTAGCTTCTTAATCTTCTCATCCCCTGTTTTCAGCCTTGACCATCATCATCACCGAATGGAGGACTAAATACCGCCGGGAGATGAACACCAGGGACAACGAGGCCAAATCTCGGGCTGTGGATTCGTTGCTGAACTTTGAAACGGTGACATACACCTCTCTGCTGCTCCGTCCGCTGTAACATGTTTTCATGTGTCTGTGTGCTGCCGATCATTCACTGCATTCTCTCAATGTCTGATTCAATATATACAGATGTAGCAATCTTTAACCTGACATTTAGCACAATAACCTTTTCCATTTTTTTTCATTAATTTTTTTTTTTGTGAGGGTTTTATTTTCACTTTCTGTCTTCCCAGAGCCATTATTTTTTTATTTTTCCATTCACAGAGCTGTGTGGGGCTTGTCTTTTGCAGGACAATTTTGTACTTTGTAACTGCACCGTTTACTATTGCAAACAATGTAAAAAAAAAATTCTAAATGGGGTGGAATTGGGGAAAAACCTTAATTTCACCACAGTTTTATGGGCTGTGGTTTTACATCATTCCCTATAGTATAGTAAAAGTGACCGCTTCTCTTCATTCTCTACGTCAGTACGATTATAGTGATGCCACATTTATATAGTTTTCCTTGTGTCCTAATACTGAAATAAAATAAAAACTTTGGAAAAAGAGCTGTTACTTTGCTCTGATGCGCTGGGTCTCTCTGAAGAGGCCCAGCATATTAGAGCTGCAGTTCTTATGAAGGCCTGCAGGTGGCAGACCTCCATAGGATAACTGCAAGTAGAGTTTAGATTGTAGTTCTGTTGAACGACACAGTGTAAGCTGAAAGCAATCAGAAGATCGTGTACTCTAGCCTGCTAGGAGGACTAAAAAAAAGTTACAAAACGTTTTAATAAATAAATAAAAAATATAAACATTTAAATCACTCTCTTTGCTCAGAATTAAAAATAAAAAGTAAAAAATAAAGATCATAATGCCAATTAAAATATAAAAATATTTATCCCATATGGCGAATGAACGTAAAGGGAAAAAAAAAATCAAACCTGGCCAATTCACCCTTTTTTTTTTTTTTTCATTGCTTCATTTACCAAAAAAATTGAATAAAATGTGATCAGAAAGTCACACACACTCCAAGATGGCATCAATAAAAACTACAGATCGCCCCTGCAAAACAAAGTTATGGGGATCAGAATATGGAGATGAAAAGAAGAAAAGTTTTTTTTTTTCTTCAGTATTAAATCGCAAGAAAAACTATATCAACGTGGTATCGTTGGAGTTACCCAGAGAATGTAGGGGAAAGGTCAGTGCAACGGTCACAGAATTGCATTTTTTTTTTTTCCAATTTTGAATTTTTCTTCCAGCTTCTCGCTGCATTGTATATAATATAAAATTACACAAGTACAACTTGTCCCGCAAAAAAAACAAGCTCCAGACAGCTATGTGAATGGAAAAATAAAAAAGTTATGGCTCCTGGAAGACAGGAAAATGAAATGAAAACACAAAAAATCCCCTGGGACTCAAGGGGTTAAAGCTTACTGTTACAATGTATTTAATGTCAGGTTACAGATTGCTGCATCTGTACATAAACATGCTAAAGTCTTCCTTTGTAAAACCGAGTGATCTTAGGATCAAAGAAAGTGATGATGATGATGATCTCTGTATTTCGAGATGGACAAAAAATACTGCTTCCCATCCTGGCAGTGGACTTTTTCCTTCTCCCTATTCAGGACACATGCATGCTCAGCCAAGCCCAGCATGCACGTGTCTGGGGGTGGAAGAATAGCTGTGTATGGGCACCTAAGAGTCATTTATACCTGACCCATGTCGTCCTCTGTTCCAGGTGAAGTACTACAATGCAGAGTCTTATGAAGTGAACAGGTTCAATGATTCCATAGTGAAGTACCAGGTAGGACTGAGCTTTTATAGCTTTATGTAGTGACATTCATGGACGCTGCTAGGTGCCAGATCATCAGATTTTCTGCATTACCACAAGGTGATATAAAAGTAGATATAACTTAAAACACCTGTCATCAGGATCAGCCCTATTAAACCGGGCATACTGTTTGGTAGGGTTGGTCCTGCTGATTTAAATGACACATATCTTGTGAAAATCTGTTCCAATGTGCCTGAGAAAAACGACTTTTATTTGTTTTATGTTAATTAGCTGAGGGGCGGGGCCTAGCCCCTCAACTTTCCATGCTGGCTACGCCCCTCAGTGCACTGAAGCACACTTTTGCATAGAAGTCGTTTTGTTTTTCTTTCTTGGGACTACCCAAACCTATTTTCACTTCAGTCAGCATGATCAACCCTGCCAGGCTCTCTTAAAATTAAGAAGAAAACACAAAGTGTTCTACTGAGAACCTAAGCGATCAGCTGTGATCCGTGGTGAGACCTGACAGCAAGTGGTTTGTTTTCCTGCAGCGCCACCACAGGGGAAATGAAGCATTACACAGTGCCCAGCTTAACCCCCTAACTGTTTTGCCAGAGTGGAGCTCCAGCAGTGTGAAAAGTAGCTACCTGGAGGGGGGAGGGCTGCTTTAGATGCTGCTACCTCCTGAATGGTAGCAGCTAGAAACGTGCAACTGATCTTGTTTGAAAGCAGACATTCCAAGATTTCAGGACAATACCAGAATGACAGCAATATGTTTAAGACAGAGAAAGATATCACTGATAGAAATCGGGATGCTGTGAATGCAGCTGAAAATGAAAGTAAAAACAGGTTTTACTCGCAATTATTCCCGACTTGATTTCTAACAGTGATTTCTCCTCTGTTGCTTGGACTTAAGCTGTCATTTTGGTCTTGTATGAAAGCCTGGACTGTCAGCTTTCAGACAAGATCGGTTGCATGTTTCTACCATTGAGGAGATATCACCATCTAAAGCAGCCCTCCCCCCTCCAGTTAGCTACTTTTCACACTGCCCGAGCTGGACTGGGGCAAAACCATTAGGTGGTTAATGGGTTTGTCCAAAAATTTTATATTGATGTCCTCTCCTGCTTCTCCAACATCCAGGAGCCCGACGATCAGGTGTTTGAAGAGGCCATGGTCCTTTGATGAGCAGTGTGGCTTCTTCCTAGGCCAATAACGTCATGTTCATGGGGCCGAGCTGCAATACCAAGTACAGCCACAATACGATGTTTGGCGCTGTGCTGGTATACTAAAAGCACTGAGGCCTCTTCAAACAGCTGTTTGGTAGTGTTTTGGTAGAGCCCCACCGATCAGATATTGGTATTGAAATTTTGGAACACCCCTTTAAGGAAATGTTGCAGTACCTGGTTTTACTCCTGTCCTGTTATTTTCATCCTCCCAGATCTCAGAGTGGAAGGTTAACGCAACGCTCGCCTTCTTAAATCAGACGCAGAACCTGATCATCGGGCTCGGGCTGCTGGCCGGGTCACTGCTCTGCGCCTACTTCGTCACCGAGAACAAGTTCAAAGTAAGTTGGCGTCAGGTTTATCCGAATATCGGTTTATTCTGTCTGGAAAGGCCTTTGCTGACGTCATCCTCTCGCACTTACAGGTCGGTGACTTTGTGCTGTTTGGCACGTACATTATCCAGCTGTATACGCCTTTGAACTGGTTCGGCACGTACTACAGGTAGGTGACCTTACCGGCTCAGGAGTCCTTCCTGTCCTAAAAATCTCCTCTCCTTGTGCTGATGTCCAGCTGTGCTTGTGCTTATACACAGGAGCCAATCTGATCATGCAGGACTGCAGTGTAAAGCATGGGGGAGAGATTTCAAACTATGTTAGATCCCATTCGATTAGGCAGCTGAGCTGGAGTCTCTGCTCACAGCCGGGTCCAGAAAATATTTAAGGGGATATTTCCATGTTGCAAAGTGATGGCAAATCCTAAGGCTATACCATCATTTTATGATCAGTGGGGGTCCAAAACTTAAAAGGGGGTCACAGCACTATATCATCGTCCCGGTGACCATAGAGTATTTATATGCCTTGCATTTCATGTATTTCTTCTCACCTCAGGATGATTCAGAATTCCTTCATTGACATGGAGAACATGTTTGAGCTGTTCAGCGAAGAAGAAGAGGTGAGTGATCCCCGAATAACTCGTACCTGATGAGCTTGTGGTCGGGGCCTTAACCCCCTTCGGTTCTGTTCACATCTGCATCATGGTTTCAGTTATAAATGGAATCCACAATGCAGATCCTTCTCTGCTCCTGATGGACTCTGCTCCTGATGGACTCTGCTCCTGATGGACTCTGCTCCTGATGGACCCTGCTCCTGATGGACCCCATTGACTTATAATGGGGTTCTTCATGCTCCATTCATGATGTCCACATTTTGACAGGGAGAATAGGGCTGCTTGATGCACTACTGCTCCCATCATGTAACATGGACAGCCCTTGTTCCTCTTGCTTCCTTTGCCAGCCCCTCTCTTTCTTGATTGACAGGGCCAGGTTCATACCTAATTCACTTGGCCTGTCAATCAAGAAAGAGAGGGAAGGCTGGTAAAGGAAGCCAGAGGAGCAATGGGCCCGCCCTCGGTGCACTTAACTGCTCATTAGCATATGGATTCTAAGTACTTTACCTCCAGAATGAAGCAAGGGGTCCCTAAGTGAAAGCTGTCATTACATTCAGCTGAGCTAGCTCTACCGGGCATCGTGACTGGTGAATTTCCTGACCACAGGCTCCTTCCACCTGATTTATCCTATTGTCCTGATGTAGTCATCCTGGAAAATAAACTCCTACACACCTGATACTGCTCACAGCTGAGGATTGGTTACAGTTGTATCCAGTCTAGAAAAATCCTGTCTGAGCTAAACAGTCTCCAGAATAATACATTTCACCTGCACTGATACATTGTAACGAACTGTCAGGTCAGGACAGGACACAGATTTCTGAACTTTATACAGAATCATAAAACTCCTTAAACGTTATACTTCATCATCTTTAGGTTCACTCATCTGTGCTCATTAATTTGATAATATATTTTCATAGTGATCAGAGCTTCAAATCTGCTCCATAGACTTAGAGGTAAGTAATACAATTTGGAGTCACTGCAGTCACCACTAGAGGGAGCTCAGGAGGTTACTGAATACAGTGTTCTCATTGAGTTCAATGTGTGACAGTCTGCAGTGAGCTCCTTCTAGTGGAGGTGGACAGAATTGTATCCTTTATGTCTATGCAGCAGATTCGGAGCTCTGTTTCAGCTGTAGTATGAAGCCATCAGCGCATCATTTTCTACCTGTTTACATCAGATGAAGAGCGGGCGTTCTCTGTAATAAAGATGGTGGTCGCTGTATGCAGCAGTCGTACATGTAGGAAGCGCTTCCCCTGATGCGGGTTGAAGACTTGACATCCTTTTTCCTCTTCCTGATCAGTTTTCTCCTCTTTTTTCTGATCTGCAGGTGAAGGATTTGGTGAACGCCCCAGGGCTGAGGTTCCGCTTGGGAAAAATTGAGTTTGAGAACGTTCATTTCAGCTACATGGACGGGTATGGGGGCGTCACAATGGGCATATTTAATAGACAGTAAAATTCCTCTAATCTGGCAATAATCAGACATGATATGAAATAGTAAAACAAAGCGTTTATAGCGAGTAAGTGTAATGTTATAGGGGTTGTACAGAGCGCCACACCTGTCCATGGTTGTGCCTGGTACTGCAGCTAGGCTCTATTGAAATGAAAGCGACTGATCTGCAATACCATTCGCAACCTGTGCAGACGTGTGGCGCTGTTTATAGACCACCCTATGCAGAATATCCAGTAACCTGGAGAATGTCTGATTATTCTGCCGATGCGTTGCTTCTCCAGGTCGGTGCGTGTGCCGGACCAGTAGATGACAGACTCTTTGCTGTGCTCTTTCTTCTGTATCTTTGTCTCATTCATCTCCATTGTTTTCTTTTCTACACTGTAGGAGGGAGATTCTGCGTGACGTCTCTTTCACCGTGATGCCAGGGCAGACAGTCGCACTGGTGAGCCGCTCATTGAATTCTCTCACTTGTGGGGAATCTGCATTTAAGGAAGTTTTCTGGGTGTTTGATGGCCTTTCCTCAGGATCGGTCATCAATATGGGATCGGCAGAGGGACAACACCCCCGCCAATCGGCTGTTTGAAGAGACCTCAGCACTCCAGTGAGCTCCGCAGCCTCCTCAGAGCGTGCCAAGCATCCTTTGCATAGTGGTTGGACTTGGTATTGCAGCTCTGGCCCCATTCTCAAGGGGTTTGTCCTTGCCCAGGAGGTGTGTCCTTTTTTTCGGGGTGTGTCCTGTAACTGTCACAGCTTCTAACAGAAGGTAGGGATGGTGGCATTTGAAGGATGGAACTGAGCATGTGCGACCACCTCGGCATGGTGGACAGAAACATGAGGGAAAGGGCAAACAGCAGGTGGCGCTATACAGAAACATTTTATTGAATAATTCTTAATTACTTACAATAGTATTTGCTGCTTATAAAAGGTAGAATATTTTTCATGGGAGAACCCTTTTAAACCACCATTTTACTTCAATAGGTGGGACCATCTTGGATCCGGAAAAAGTACCATCATACGGCTGCTCTTCCGCTTCTATGAATGTCAAAGGTGGCAGCATCCGGATAGATGGGGCAAGATATCTCCACAGTGAGTACCCAGCATCTACCTGATATCTATTTAATATATCTATCTCTTGTCTATTATATTTACATGTATACATATATATAGTTATACACACACACTACTCACAAAAAGTTAGGAATATTTGGCTTTCGGATGATATTTATGGAAAACGTAAAAAGTTCACTCTCCAGTGATATTATATGATGAAAGTCGGGCATTTCAGTAGAAGCAGCGATGGTGATTTCCTAATCTCCAACAATTTATTGAAACAAAAGCCGACCCCAGTGCTGGGTATACCGCCACATAATGTCAGTGTCTCAGGAACTTGTCCTGTGGCCTTCAGCATCAATTACAGCTTGAGAACGACGTCTCCTGCTGTTCACAAGTAGCCTTATTGTCTGCTGAGGCATGGCATCCCAGTCTTCGTGAAGGGCGGCCCTCAGGTCATTGAGATTCTGAGGTACAGAGTTACGAGCCTCTACACGGCGACTCAGCTGATCCCATAGGTTTTCTATGGGATTCAGGTCTGTAGAAAGTGCAGCCGCCTCCATGTGAGGTCCCCAGTCTCCAGGAGCCGCTCCATGTGAGGTCCTCCATTCTCCAGCAGCCGCTCCATGTGAGGTCCTCCAGTCTCCAGCAGCCGCTCTATGTGAGGTCCCCAGTCTCCAGCAGCCGCTCTATGTGAGGTCCCCAGTCCTCCAGCAGCCGTCTGTGAGGCCAGTCTCACAGCGCTCCATGTGAGGTCCCCCAGTCTCCAGCAGCAGCTCCATGTGAGGTCCCCAGTCTCCAGCAGCAGCTCCATGTGAGGTCCCCCAGTCTCCAGCAGCCGCTCCATGTGAGGTCCGCCAGTCTCCAGCAGCCGCTCCATGTGAGGTCCCCCAGTCTCAGCAGCCGCTCCATGAGGTCCTCCAGTCTCCAGCAGCCGCTCCAGTCTCCAGCAGCCGCTCCATGTGAGGTCCCCAGTCTCCAGCAGCCGCTCCATGTGAGGTCCCCCAGTCTCCAGCAGCTCCCTCCATGTGAGGTCCCCCAGTCTCCAGCAGCTCCCTCCATGTGAGGTCCTCCAGTCTCCAGCAGCCGCTCCATGTGAGGTCCCCCAGTCTCCAGGAGCCGTTCCCTAATGATGTGACCTCGATGAGCTGGAGCATTGTCCTCCATGAAGATGACATTAGGCCGGGGTTGTTCCTGCACAGTGTCGGGCAGTTCTGTACTGACGAGACACACCGGCTCACACTGTAACATCACCACCACCAAAGCCTCGTCTGGTGACAACAGTGGGTGATGCATACCGCTCTCCTTGACGTCTCCAACATCGTTGGCGGCCATCATTTCTGCTCATTGTGAATCAACTTTCATCAGTGAACAGCACTGATACCACTGGTCCCTCGTCCAGAGTAGATGCTCCCTGGCCCATACAAGACGATGACTCCTGCTGCCTGGTGGTGCGGGTCAGGTACGCTTGCAGGTCGTCTAGCACACAGACCACGCTGATGTAAGTGGTTTCGATTGGTCTGACGTGACACTTGGTGCCTCTCACCTCCCTTAAATGTGCCTGGAGTTGTGTGGCGTTCATCATCCGGTTCCGTAGGGCATTGTTCATAATGAAGCGGTCATCAGTGTGTGATGTGGACGTCCACTTCTCTGCCTTTCTCTGACTCTTCCAGTCTCTGTATCTCTGATACAACCTGCTGATGACTCTCTGTGACTCTCTAAGCTCAGGGGCCACTTCTGTCTGAAAACATCCAGCTTGAAGCCTCGCAATGGCGAGGTAGTGCTGATCAATTGTTAGGTGTCATCTTGTCTCATGATGTCAAAATGCGAACAGCATGATGAGGAGGACTGTTTAATATCAATTCTAATTGAACCAGGAAATTTATTGAGCGATTCATGGATAAAACACCTGCTGTGAATCTTGCTCTTAAGCTCCTTTTAGAGAACAGCAAGTTGTGCAAAAAGTCTGAAACATTGAAGAGTTGGACATGTGCATTCAGAACCTTAGAGAAGGTCACGTTAAGTTCCCTGTATTTTAGGTTCATTTTGAAAATTTACCCACAGCCAAATATATATAAAGCAAATCTAATAGATATATTGCTAGAGGGTAGATAAATTATATGACATTATTGGTTGAACTTGATGGACTTTATGTCTTTTTTTTCAACCATTTAATTATGTAACTAATATATATATATATTATATTTATCTATCCATATATATTCTGTCATTTATCTCGTATATATCCATCATGTCTCTGTGTCATCTTTTAGGTCTTGCAGGCGTCTCTGCGCTCCCATATTGGGGTGGTGCCCCAGGACACTGCTACTCTTCAATGACACCATCCGTAACAATATCCGCTACGGCCGAGTCACTGCCACAGAACGAGGAGGTGGAGCAGGCGGCCATTGCAGCTGATATCCACGAGCGGATCCCTTACTTTCCGTGGATGGTGAGTGACTCCGCAGATTTCGGTAACCCAAACTGGATCCACTGTGGGGGCGGCTGAATGGTGTCCCTTTATGGTGAAAGCCCATCATCTAATGGTGTAATTTCTATGAAGAAAACCTTACCGCCTCTAACATCTCCCCCATCATAGGGGGATTCAAGTACAGCACTGGAGATAAGCAGCACAAAGGTGCCCGGCAGCTGCCTATCTCCACCCTTTGATAAAATAACATACACTTGTGGAGTGGGGCTTGTTGCTGACAAACCTGACAAAACCTTTCTACATCTGCAGGTTACGACACTCAAGTCGGGAACGAGGCCTAAAACTGAGCGGTGGAGAGAAGCAGCGAGTCGCCATTGCACGTACCCTTCTAAAGGGGCCACAGATAGTCATGCTGGACGAGGTGAATCTAATGGTTTAGGCTGAAGCTGCGCTTTGTGTTGTATTGAGGAATTGCTTTATGAGCGACTGCCCAATATAAGGTGTTGCCTGAATCACTCCTTTACTAGCTGATTAAGTAACAAACCTCCAGTTCTACAGTAATTTCCATCTATTGGAATCCTCCTCCTGGTAAGAGGAACCATTCCAATAACGACATATGTGAAGGAATTGCTACTTATGCAGTTTTCTCCTTTAGTTGACTTGTCACTTGAACCATGCAAATAGGTGAATATTCACGGTGAGATTCCCAAAGATGGTCCGTGATCAGCAGGAGCCTCCTGAAATATTACATATGCCCCCTTAAAGGGGTATTCCAGTTATAACATGTTATCTTCTTATTCACAGAATAGGGGATAACTATTACAGTATACTAGTGGGGGGCCTACCGCTGGGACCCCCACAATTTACAAAAATGGGGGCCCCATATCCTGTAGAGCTCCCCCGAAACAGACATAGTGGCTGGTCCAAAATGTGCGCTGTAGTTCCAATAATTTTAAGGTTGGCGCCAGAGATGGACGAGCGCTGTACTCACCTATCTCCATTGCTCCCATAGAATTAAATTAAGTGGCGCAGTGCATTTCTTATCAGCCACTCCGTCCCTTTCAGGTGGGCTCCACAGGATATGGGGCCCCCATTCTCGCGATTGGCGGAGGTCCACCAGTGATCTGTTAGTTAACTTATAACCAGAGTACCCCTTTAACTCCTGCTCCCTCTGAAATACTGCGCGTGCGCCGTTGATTCCTACTGACCAGGCGCGTGCAGCTGAGCGGGTGAGCTAGCTCTGGTCTCATCCGCACATGTTCCAGGAAAGTTATAGTGAGTCGGGGGCTTTCCGCAAAGCTGTGCATTCCAGGGAGCAGGAATCAATGGCGCATGCACAGGATCTAAGGGATTCTGCTGCTGACATTGGAACAGGTCAGGTAGAGAAAAAATCCCACAAAATAAAATCCGCCTGTAGAATATAGTTGGATATTGATGTTTCCTCTTCTTAGGCCACTTCTGCCCTGGACACAGAAACCGAGCGCAACATCCAAGCATCGCTGGCCAAAGTCTGCGCCAACCGCACCACACTTGTGGTCGCCCATAGGTAAGACTACGGGTGGATAATAAAAGGGTCCCCCAAAGCCGATGTCATATTGTCCTGCCGATGGGACCCTATGGGATCAGCTGCTATCAGTGATCAGGGAGCTTTGACAGATCGGGGACATGTATGTGGCCGTTGACAGTGATATAATCTGCCATGAGATGTAATATGTGGACAGTGATTGCCGTCGGACATCTACGTCCTGTCCTTGCAAGAGAAGTCTGGAGCACAAACTGCCGGCTTTGCAATACGAGACTGTACATAAGGAGTCGGGTGCCCAGGCCGAAGACGCGCTATTCCTGATGACAATTTAACCCCTTCCCAATAACTGCCGTGCATGTACAGCGCAGTGATGGCTCAGGAGCTGAACCTGCACGATCATCAAGGGGTGTCAGCGGCCGGGATCAGAGATTATTCTGATCCCAGCTGATTAACCTCTTAGTTTTGCAGGTCGAGGTTTATTTTGTATTGGTGCTATTTTGGGCTACATACAAAAAGAGAAGTGTTAAAGGGGTTCTCCGGGAATTAAGAAAATGAAAATGCTTAAATATTACTTTATTATAAATATATTCCCAAATACCTTTCATTAGTTATAATGGCTCGTTTTGTCATTAGGAGAAATAAAATGGCCGCCGTCCTATTAGTACACACAGAACCTGTCCTAATCACACAGGAGGACAAGTTACTTCACAGCACTGAGGTAAAGAGCTGCCTCATCCTCCTCTCTGCTCTGCTTGTCAGGGATTATGATCCTAAATACAGATGATAAGATCCTTAGCTGAATCTCTGTAGGAATGGAGTCCATGAGGAGACATGAAGGTATGTGGCTGATGATCTTGTATTCTCTCATAATAAATGTAATATTTTATAGTATTTTCATTTTCTTGATTTCCGGAGAACCCCTTTATTTCTCCTAGTATTTATGAAAGGTATTTGGTAATTATTTATAATAAAGTAATATTTTAGTATTTTCATTTTCGTTTCGTTTTCGTCGCTGTTCAGGGTAAATAATATAACGTCATGGCTCGGGTTGTTCTGGATGCAGCAATACCTATTATGGGTCTGTTTTTAGGGTTTAAAAAAAAAAATAATTTACACAATTTTTTTTTTTGTTTTTTTTTTTACTTCCGATCACTTGTATAATACACTGCAGTACTTCACTATTGTAATGTATTTTGCCTGTCAGACAGAGAACATGTTAGGCCCTCTGACAGGTCCTCATAGATACGCTATGACCCGGGGACTATTGCTAGGCTCCTGGCTGCCATAGTAAACTTCTTACATGACGCTATTGAGGCAGGAACGACCGGGATCAGAGCCGTCTCCAATCCTGCCCATTGTGGCAGGATGTTAGGTGCAGTGTACCGCTCCTGAGCCCGCACTTCACTGTGCCGTACGTGGCGGTGTGTAGGATCCATCCCGCCCGCTGCACTGTACATGATTGCTAGAAGTTTGAGATTTCTGTCTCATTTATAAACTGTCTTTTCCAGACTGTCCACGATCATCAGCGCCGACCAGATCCTGGTTCTGAAGGAAGGACAGATCGTAGAAAGAGGGAGGTAAGTGCACTCGGTCTGGCGGTATCTTGTATCAAGACGCTAAAAATGAAGCCACTTTGCAAATATTCTTGAATACAAATTCCTACAGACGTTGTGTATACAGCTCCCATACATACCAATGTGTCTCCATGGTTACAGCCTACCTATAGACCATGTGTATGATTTGGTCCTAACCAACATTTGGCGGGATCAGACTACACAGGGTTTGTTTGTAGTCTGTAACCAAGGAGACGCAAAGCTCTGCCTAGGGGCTGTATACACATCCAAGTAGGTGATTTGCATTAGCTATTTATATAGTTACTTTTGTTTGGGATATTAAAAATTGTTGCAAAAGTCTACACACCTTTAGATCATTCATGGCCACTAGAGTCCACAATTATGTGAGGTTGGGTTGTGGGCTTATAAGTGATTGTGCTGAGGAGATGGCCACGTCATTGTTCCACTCCTTTTATTTCTAGGCACGACGAGCTGCTCGCCAAGGGCGGCGTCTACGCGGGAATGTGGCAGAAACAACAAAGCGGCAACGAGTCGTCCTCGGACTCCGAATCTGAGAGAAAGGATCGGGCGTCAGAGAAACTACAGCAACCAAAACCAGCTCTGAGGAAACCTCATCACTGACGTCCAACCCAAGAACTGCGCCGGCGGCTGCGACAGAATCAGAGTTCTGGGCGGATTCAGTCCTGCCGTGACCGTATTATGGGAAATCAGTGCCACACATAAAGGACTGAACCTAAAGTCTATTTGAATTGAATGTATTGTCCTCTGTTATCAGCCACCTCAGGCTAATGATCATAGACTGACGGGAAGCCCAGATCTTCACACACCTCCAGTCCTGAAGTCCTCCAGACACATCTACAGCCACACATCAGCTGCCCGTCTTACAATGCTCCACCTCTAGGGGGCACAGGAGATCTGGGCTGCTGTATGCGGGGCCCTTGCTACTGAATTTCTTTAAATGACTAACATAGTGATAGGAGATCATATGGATTGGTGACTACCTGCCTTCCTCCAGATCTGGTCTGTAGGTGCCATGACCAGATCTCCACACCCTACATACAGCAGCCTGCATCTTCAGGGACCCTTGTAAGGATGCATTGGAGGAGGAAGCAGGACTTAAAGGACTTTTCCTGTCATGTGAAAGTTAGGATAGGCTATCGCTTTATAATAATCAGTGGGGATCCGACATTTGAAACCCCCACTGATCCTGAGAATCAGGGGTCCATAGTGCTGCACCCCAGCCACCCGGCGGTTTAGGGAACTGCAGCCAGCTCTGTCCAGGGGGCGCCGCTGTACAGGAAATAACAGTAAAAGGGAGGCAGCACCCCGCCAATGCTAGGGCACCTTCACTCTCGCTATCGGTGGGGGTCCCAGAGGTCAGACCCCGACCACCATTTTACCTGATGGGAACACCCCTGTCGATTTGTACTATTAGAACATATTGACCTCACAAAGCGGAGTCCGTTATTCAGGACCTCTCTTGGAGCCGTCTGCCCCCGTCCGGGCAGGTCTGAGCCTTCCTAGTATTCATCTGTATAGCCGCCATATAATGCTATGTTTCCCATGGCCAAATCAGCTGCTTGTTGTGGGTGCCGGGAGCGGAGCGCTCTGATCAGATAACCCCTGTAAAGGGGATCATGTGGATCTGAGCACTCCGTGTGCCACTGTATAGTACCGCAATATGGCATCCTACCATCCCAACAAGTAATAGCACAATGGAGCGATCAGAGGCATCAGGGCGTACAGTAGGGGCCCCATAGACCTGTATGGGCACTGTGCAACCGAGAACTTGTACGGGGCCACATGCACGAGGCCTTACCGCACTAAAACCTGATGGTGGAGAATGTCCGCTTTCCCGTATTCTGCCGTGGATTTTCCGTGCTGCGCAAATCTGCCTCGTGTGCACTGACCCACACATTTTTTTGATGCAATACAGGTAAAAGTTGTAAATGTGATGCCGCTGTTGTGATAGGACGGCTGTCCGCCATCACCCTGCGTAGATCTGCCAGGTTATTTGACTAAAGAATATAGGATAAGCGGCAATCAGACCGACACGATGTCGCTTATCACAGTAAAAAAAAAAAATCCAATGTCTAGATCCCAGGGTTGAGGGGGCTTCTCTATGACCGCCTTCTGCTGTGGTACATCGCAGGCCATGTGACGGAGCGCACACGGCACCTACATATGACGCCTTGTACACACCTGTGACATGCGTGTGTATATCCGGAAAGCTCTACCGGACCTCAGGGTTAGAATTCCTCATCGCCCCTCCTCCGCTTTTTAATTCACGTTTTGTATGATTTCACGGGTCTTCGGATTACTCGGCGGAGGAGGGGAAATGAATATTTATTCTACAGCGATGAATGAGCGGAAAGATAGATTGTATTATACAGAATAAAAAAAAAAATTCTGTGCGTTGTCCGTCTGATCTAATGAGTGTAATCCTTCTTCTGTGCACTGTGGTGCTCACCTGTACAGGCAGGATTATTAAAACTGTTCATCCTGGGCCTTCTGGTTCACTAGTCCCACAATCAATGTGACACTAAAGCTGGCCATACACCTTCAATAGATCTCGGCTGAACGTCTGCTCCGCTTACAGTTATACTTCTCATCCTCCGCCATACACATGCACACTCGGCTCTCCTGTGTATTAGGGCTGGAAGATGATTTCTTAGGCTGGGGGAGGGGAACATAGATAGGTGGAGCATTGTATGTGGGCAGTATAAATAGTGGAGGTGCCCGGCTCTCAGTCACCGCCCCTCACTCCTCCCTGGTCTGACAGCTGCTGGTCCTCTCTGCAAAGTTGCTAATCCTCCTTTTAAATTTTTTGGACAATGGCACTGGAGGAGGGGGTGAATATAAACATGCATCCACAATATGTGCTGCATTGCTAATCCAATCAACCCCCTCCCTCCCCCCCTCAGCATTAAAGACATATTTGGATAGACATAACATTCACCACTACCAAACATACAGGAGGATACAGCACCACATACCTCTTACATCCAGTGACGTCTCCTCTGATGTATCCATTCTCTTTCCTAATCTTCTCTATTTGGCCCAGATCGCCATGATGATTTCTTTAAGCCACATCTTCTCTCTGCACAGTTTACCACACAGACATCTTAGGGTCCTCACTTTTCTATCATCCTCCCCCTCCTGATGCTCCCAACATTGTCCTCCTGCTCCTACCCCCAGCCCTGTGCCCGCTGTGCTCTCTAATGCCCCTAAATACTACACTGCAGAAATAACAGTGCCATACAGATAGTGCCCACATACTAATAGTGCTCCCCAAAGTCCATCTAATACTATAATTCTTCCCCAGAGTGCCCTCATTAGTAATAGTGCCCTAATAGTGATAATGCTCCCTGAAAGTACCTCTGTTAGCAGTAGTGCCCTCCATATTATGCCAAATAATGATAACACCCCCAATAGTACCCCCGGTAAATTCCTGCAAATTCAACACACTGGAGAGGAAGCAGGTAACATGGCCAGATTAAGGAAATATTTTCTGACAACCATTCATACATATTTTTGTAATTACGTTCTATTGTCAGATAAAGCAGGTTAGTATGTAATAAAACACATTTTACTGTCACCTTTAATAGTTACAGTGGGAAAATCTGTAGGATTAGAGGAGTCTATGGCTGCATGGAGACGACCATAAGAAAGCTCCACATGGGAGGTGCTGCACTAACCTATAGGCTGTGGTGTCAGCCAATCACAGCTCATTCCGTATGCAAATAAGTTGGAGGTTATGCAAATGAGCTGGCAAAAGGAGCACAAACAACCTCTTTTTAACCAAAATCTCCCAATATTGACGACAATTTGAATTTCTAAGACCATAGGGTTTGTCAGCGCGACCTGCTCAGTTTATTGGCACTTTGTGTTGTAAAAGTGACGTCTCGCCCTAAGTTTAAAGTCTATCCCACAGAGGCCGCCTAGGGACCCGGCTGACTAAGCTCCTTGGGAAGGTGGGATTACAAGGGGCTCACTAGCTAACTGTGATCGCCCTCGTGCCCCGCCTGATGTGACAACCTCTAGGGGTTGGATGACCAACAGGACGATGGAGGGTTGGCCTAGGGGGTTGCCTAGGTCAGGTAACGCACATGTGACGCCCTTGGGTAGTCTGATTGTGACAACCCCTAAGGTCCAATCAACCTATCACAACCTAGGGGCTTGAATGATCATCGGCTACCCCAGGGTTGACGAGATCATCAGGTAACGCACATGATGTTAGCTGGTGGGCTCCTTTGTGACGAAGGTCAGTGTGGACGAGGTCAATCCCTTCCCTTTTTTTTTAAACTTGGTATAATGTCAGAACAGTTGAACCGCTGGTTGGGGTACAAATCCCC